>VUQS01076015.1:13073-33750 GCA_015108495.1 Heterochromis multidens
CCTGACTTTTTATGACATTTTTAAGTGACATTTCCAGACAATCAATAATTAGTTGTGTTGGAATTTAAAGTGCGACATCACATTTAAAAGGCTGGCAACCATCTGGGGTTTGAGGTTTGACGAAATAAATTATTGCCACCCCTCCGTCTGTCTTTCCAGATGTCTGTCTGCCCTTTAATTTTTTTCTCTTTGTATTTCTGTGTGATTAACTCTTCAGTAACCAAAAGGCTTTATTGAATCTATCATGTAATGTTCTGTTTAAATTGAGTAACATAATCAAAGACAGATGTAAAGATGCAAAGACTTCAAGGCTGATAAACACAGCATCAAACCCACAGACACACACAGACTGAGACAAAAGATAAATCACAGGTGATAAGAAGCAGTTGCTTCAATCATAAACAGCTTAAAACACATCTATCATATTTATCAACATACATAAATCTCATGCAATCTTACATTTACTCAAATCCCTTTATTTCTGGGTTGACGGCCTGTGTGTATGGCAGAGGAATACAAATAGATAAACATACAACCACCAAAACACACATAAACACACACACACTCACACACTCAATATAATTCACAGTATGTAAGATCCAGAGTAGATCAGAGTTAAGGGAAAGCACAGATTACACAAGAACAAAATGAGCTTACTTCCACACACATACACTTATCAAGAATTTTAACACAGCTGGAAATCTACATCAGAGGGGGAAAGATCTGATGGGTCCATGTGTGAGAAGGGGAGTTTGGGAAGAAAATACAGAGGGACCAGTACTGAGGAAGAGAGGGAGGAGAAGCATAGACAGAGAAGCTATTGATGACCCGAGTAACAGAGAAATGAGGGGAATGTTAACACTTTCTTCTCTCTTCATCTATCTGTAGCATGAGAAACCTCCTTGGTCACAACCCCCCCCCAACACAGACCTGCTGGGCTGCTGACATGCAGCATCAATCCCCTGTTCTACCATCAGACTCCACAGCCTTTGAGAAAACTGCTCCTCTGTGTGAGTTCGACTCCACAAAATCATGTTCAACTATGAGCATGGGATTTCCTCTCTACATGCCCCCCACATGAAAATCTTTCTCTGCTTATTTGTAGACAGTAAACTGAGTTAGTTGCCAAGCTGTGCCTCACACCAACCAAGAATTTTGACTGTTTCAAATGCAAAATTAGGTTTAACTGGCCTGTGGTTCATTTTCAATTGGTTTATTTACTTAGATGAGGATATCTGGACAGCACAGAGGCCTGAAAACGAGCATGCCTACACTCCCCAGATGAAATATTGTGTCCAACTTGGCCGCTGCACGCTCTCTTCTCTCACGCGCACACGCACACTATAACTCCCCGTGTTTGCATATAGGATATAGCTCTCATTCCCTCTTTTACACTCTCTGTCCATCTTAGTATCTCAAACACGCACGCAGAAAAGGACGCATACACGCAATACCCAGAGCTGAGAGCGTGCGCGCACACACGCATATACACGCAAAACTCTCTTGCACACACTCACACCAACACTGTCTGCAGCAACGAAACTGCATGCATTACCTTTCTGTCCCTCACTCTCGCCTGCGCGCGCACACGCAAAGTCCAACCTGCGAACACTGTGATCCTCCAACACACGCGCGCGCATATGCATGTCTGCGTGCAAGCGGGCATATACGCACGCAAACACGCAGGCAATTCGAAAACCTCCAAAACTCACCCTTGGACGAGGAGAAATCCCCCAAGAGAAGCCCCAGCAGGAGGAGAAGCGGGAGGTCGCGTCTCAGCCTTCCCGTTTTCTTCACATTCAGCCTCCTCCACATCAGCAGCATCTCTGGCGCTCCTAAATCCGTCATTTTGCTATTAAATAAATCCAAGCTGGCTTAATTTTAAAGCCCTCTCCCCACCTTGCCGCTCTGCTTGGCTGAAGGAAGCGGAGGGGGGTAAAAGAGGACGGCCGCCCCCCCTCCTCCTTATTCTTTCGTTTTTATACAAAAATACCCGAAGATCAATCACGAATATCCCCCACACACATGTCCATGTTAACGTTTGGACAGGACAACCGGTGACGGGTTGATGGTCTGAGATCGGGCAACACGCCGCTGGTGTGAGCGGTCATAGCAGAGACCGGAGGACCGGAGGAGAGAGAGAGAGAGAGATGAAGAGATTTAGGGAAAGAGAGGAGAGAGATGGTCGGTAGGTCCGCACAGCACGGCGAGCGAGCGACGACTGAGAAAGGGGGAGAGAGAGGGGGAGAGCGAGAGAGAGCATGGGAGAGAGAGGCAGAGTAAGAGTAAGATAGACGGGTTAGTTGGGAAAGTAAAAGAGACAGAAAAAGTGGGAGATTGTGGAGGAGGAGAGGAGGGAAGGAAGAAGAGAGGAAGAAAGAGTGAGCCACTGGAGAGGGAAGAAAGGAGATAGGCAGGTGAAAAGAGGAATGGGGGATGAGAGGAAAGGGGAAAGCAAGTAAAGAAAGAGGGAAAGTAATGAAAAAGAAGGGAAAATGTTTGAAGGAGAGAGGATAGACAGGCAGGGTTAGGAAAGAAAGGGGTTGGGGACAGAAACTTCAGGAAAATTGAAGTGTGGAAGAAAGCGTGAAAAGGGAAAAAGGAGGATAAAAGCACAATGATGGAATAGAGCTGGAGCAAGAAATAAAAGAAGTCATAAGAGAAGACGAAAAGGAAATGGAATTAAAGGAACAAGAGAAAGAGGAGTGTGAATAAAATGATTGGAGAACTGTAGAGGTCTGGCAAGCAGAAGTCAGGAGAGAGAAGAAAACAGAAGAATAGCAGGATAAGAGTGACAGAGGGTGAAAGAGAAGAAGGAGGTCAAAGAAAGATCCGATGAAACAACAGTGGGTTAAGATGGGGTAAAAGGAAAGAGGGGAGTAGAGACATTGAGAGAGGATGGAGGCATAATAGAAGCAGGGAGTGAGAAGGTGTGGAGAAAAGACAAGGATGACAAGAAAAGATAGATTTAAACGAAGGGAAAGACAGCAAAGAGGTTGGGAAAGAAAGACAAGTGAAGAGGAATTGGAAAGGAAGGTGACACGGGTAAAAAATATGCCAGGTTAGGGAAGAGGAAACAAAGCAGGAAAGGTAAGTTACAGAGCCAAGTGGGGTTAAATAGCCTATAAGAGTTAAGTGAGAGATGGGGATTGGAAATGTGGGCAGGCAGAGGAGAGACACAGGCAACAGAAGGAGGATAGACAGAGAGAGTTGGAATGACGGTTGCTGAAGGAAAGCTGACAGGAATGAAAAAAAGGAGTTTTAAAAATGAGAAGCTGACGTAGAGCTATTAAAGAAAACTGAAAAACTCAAAACGATTGTTAGGGAGGAATAAAAGAGGAAAGTGGTACAAGAGAGGTAATGCTCTTGGCCAGCCTACCAAAGTCACAGACACACACACACGTGCGCGCGCGCACACACACAAAAATACCTACTGCATATTTTCAATCACATTTTCAGACTATGTGCTTTAAGAAGGTCAGCTGATGTTAAACACACACAAAAAATAATTTCACTCTACTTCTTGTTAATAAAGCTCAGTGTCACATAAACACCACTTTGATTCTCTCATTTTTAAGAGCAAATGTGTGTGTGTGTGTGTGTGTGTGTGTGTGTGTGTGTGTTTGTGTGCCCCAAATGGAGCCAGTTATTGATCCCCGATCCCCGGTGGCATGTGCAGAGGATCAGAGTAACAAGATTACAACGCTCCAAACACGACGTGGAGACTTAGCCCGCTGAGCCACAGAGACGACCAACACACAGCAACATTTGAAGGCAAATGCACGTCACTCCAAATTTGTCCCATTACAGTATTTCACAGCAGGTGTCACCCAATACTTTCACACTATGAAAAGAGAAGCTTGTGAGTGGGTTCCCCAAAGTAAATATGCTGAAAACTGACATAGCTTTGGTGACATCACTCAGTTTTGTCAGAGATTTTCTGGGATTCAGATTAATCTTGGCAGCTATGGAGGCAATCACATACTGAGGCCTTAAGATGTTCTTAACGGTGTGTCATTTTTGTTTTTTTTTTCCAAATTGTCCCCACTTAACAACAAACTATCCTATATAAGAAGTTATTTTTGAATATATTACAAAATATTTGTTTTGGTGGATTATTTTATGTGATTATTACTGTGGCTCCATACTGTAGTGGTTAACACATTTGCCGGGAGAAAAAAAAGTTGGGCCAAATTAAAATATCTGGATCCATCCGCTGTGGTGAACCCTTGCAAATAAGGCAGCAGAAAAAGAAGCTTTTATTTTCTGTTGCAGCTTGAAACTATTGTCAGTAAGGGATGATTCACCAAAGTCAAGGACAGAGACCCATAAATGAATCTCGTGAGGAAAATTTTTTTTTGCTGATTAATCTGTATTAGTGATTAATCAGTAAGCAACTTGTGCAGCTAGCTGCTTAAACATGAAAAAACACTGAATTCAAACTAATCCTCATTTTGCTGTAGGCCCCCAGAGCAACTCCCGTGGGTCCTTTGACCACATGCTACAGGGATTTGTCGGCTACAGCAGCTTGATTTCTGTTTCTTCAAATCAAATATTTTTCATAATACATTTGTCCTGTCTGACACAAACCCTGCATTCCTTCCTGTACAGACAGTGAACCACCTAAACTTTGACATCACATCCTATGTGTGCAAATCTGCATGCCAGATTCATGTGCTGTCACATGGGTTTATACAGTACGTGTGTGCTCGGCTGTTGTGCTACATGCTTTAGTGAGTGTGTTTCAGTGAGTGGATGTGTGTGTGTGGGTTGAGCCATTTCACAGTATTACTGTGAGTCATCCATCAAGCTGGTAGCTCTCTGTGCATTGGGCTAGTTTAGTCATTTTATATATATTTATAAAACATTTTTTTACATCTACTGGTGGGAGGCTTCATAACAGCATACGCTCCTAAAAAGACTGTCATTTTCAACCCCGACAAAAGGGTCGTTTGACATGAACACACATCTTCTGCTGCACTTCAACCAACAGGCAGACACAGGGAGGCAAAGAGGCAGATCTGAAAAACACAGACAGACAGACAGAAAGACAGAGAGATACATAGAAAGACAAACACATAGATGAATAGATGGATACTAAGGATACCATCAGCACCATGCACCATTCAGCACTATGGAGAGCTCCTGTTTATAGCTCAGTGTAGTGAGGCTGCCATCTACTGTTCAAAATTAGACTGCAAGAGAAAGTGACTAAAGAGGGAAAAGGAAGTATAAGCCACTGAAGTTTAAGTGTACAGAATGAATCACAATCAAATCTATGATGTGCATCCCATTTAGTCCAAATGTGTCTCTGAGTTATTTCAAACGTGGCTGCCTTGCTGGAACATTTTTTCCATCCAAGAAAGAAATCAAGAAAGCAAGCATAGGAATGCTGGTCACCCGATGCAGCTTAGGATTATACTTTACGTTGCATTTACTGCTGTGAAGGATACCTCTCAGTAAGTGTAAAATGTCAGTTTTATTTTAAAAAGCTTTAATAGGGCCAAGGCTGTAATTATATGTTTACAGCAGTAATGCAGTTGGGCATGTGGTACAGCCAAGAATACAGTAAACAGGATCAAGTTGGAGATGTGACTCTAGAGCTTTACTGCTGTAGGGTTAGAACAAAAACCATAAACAGTTTCTTTACAAACACATTTGCACTGATAGGTAATTAAACCAATGAAGGTCTTGTGTTTTTCTTTATTTTACTGTGAACAGACAAAAGAGGAGAAAAACGGGTGCTCTCATTTGTCCTATAAGGAGCTGCTAACCTGTGAGTCAGTTGAATAAAACTGCATTTCAAACTAATGTCTTGCTGATGTTATCTGCAAACACACACAAAAAAAGGACAATATTGCCTACCACTGCAGATATATTCATTGCACCTTTATTTTTGACCTTATTATGCAAAAACTCAGAGAGCATCTAGATCGAAACTGCATTCTTCTTTAATGAGTCTTGAAGAAAAAAAGATCGGTTGCTTTGATAATTGTGTTTGCAACTTTTCGTATGAGGTCTGCCAGTTTTTCCACTGTATTCATCTATTTTAAAATAGAACACATTATTGTTTTTCTCTTCCATTAGATGTTAAAAAAGGAGGCACATCTACTCAAGCTCAGACAGAGGTAAATATGCACCAAGTTTACAAAGACAGGGGGGTTGCTCACTGTAGTAATGATAACATACATGGATTATTACAGCCTATAACATAAAGAGTAGTCACTAATCAAAGGCACAAGCATTGTTTTTACAATCACTTCCTTCAAAGTTCCCAGAGGCACAAAGGCTGCATTTCCACTGGAGACCTTTGTTTTCTGCTCTTCTCTTCTTCAGTGGGAAAGAGGCACTGTTGTGTCTCCAGCAGCTTTAGAGTTTAGCATGGTTTTTGAGCTCAGACCACAGAGGGCCAGAAGTTGAAATATTTCAACTTTTGGTAAAACAGCACTCCACTTCAAATGGGTCTTCGAAAGTCTCTGAGCAACAGCAGGAGCCACAATCAGCACTTGCCCCAAAATCTGTTTAGAGCTGCTGGAAGATTCACATGATAACTGAGGATGAGTCAGTCAAAATTCATCACACAGTTTTTTTCCTTTTGTGTTAAAAATGTCCTACACATTACACCAGTAATAACAGTCAGACTCAGAAAAGCATAAAGGTTTAACAATTAAATATTGTCCCAGTTAATAAATAGTGTGGTGAATTCCATTTAAAATCAAGTACTGCAACTAAAGTTTTCACTTTACATTCACGTCATTGCATCAAATCATCCTCTCACAAAAATGAAGAAATAAACGATTTACTTCAGACTTAAAAAACAATCTTTTTATCCAACTAAATCTATCTTTTAAGAATGCTTTGAAAATTTTTGACTACATTAGTAGAAGTACACCAAACATTCAATTTCATCAAGCAAAATAACCAAGGGAACAAAAAAAGCAGTCTGAAGTACCCTTGATCAAACATTAGAAGACAGCAAGGGAGTTTTTCTTTTTTTTTTTTTCAGATTCATCTGTAATCACTACCGAGCAGCTCAACAACAGCTAAATAAAAAAGTATCTACTATTTATAGTCCTGTGTTCCAATTTTAACTCCTTACATACTGTAGTTTACACCTACATCCTAAGAGTAGTACTCGGTTAGGTAATAGGTACTAGTTATAACTGATGTAACTCAACTATAAGGGACAATAAAACAGAATAAGGACAATGAAAATAAGTCCAAAGGCAGATTTTTTCCCTTCTCTCTCTCTCCCCATATATATATACATATATATATATTATGACCACCTGCTTAATATTGTATTGGTCCTCCTTTTGTTGCCAAAACAGCCCTGACCCGTCAAGGCATGGTCTCCACTAGACTCCTGAAGGTGTTCTGCGGTATCTGCCACCAACATGTTAGCAACAGATCCTTTAAGTCCTGTAAGTTGTGAGGTGGGGCCTCCATGGTTAAGACTTGTTTGTCCAGCACATCCCACAGATGCTCGATTGGATTGAGATCTGGGGAATTTGGAGGCCAAGTCAACACCTCAAACTTGTTGCTGTGCTCCTCAAACTCCTCACACTTCCTCTGCCAGCTTGCCTTCTTCTAATAATGCATCCTGGTGCCAGGTGTTCCCCAGGTAAGCTACCCACATGCACCTGGCCATCCACGTGATATAAAAGAAAACGTGATTCATCAGACCAGGCCACCTTCTTCCATTGCGCCGTGGTCCAGTTCTGATGTTCACATGCCCATTGTCAGTGCTTTCGGCTGTGCACAGGGGTCAGCATAGGCACCCTGACTGGTCTGTGGCTATGCAGCCCCATACACAACAAATTGTGATACACTGTGTGTTCTGACACCTTTCTATCAGAATCAGGATTACATTTTTTGGCAATCTGAATGACAGTAGCTCGTCTGTTGGATCGAACCACACAGGTTAGCCTTCACTCCCCACCTGCATCAATGAGTCTTTGCCGCCCACGACCCTGTCGCTGGTTCACCACTGTTCCTTCCTTGGACCACTTTTGATAGATACTGACCACTGACCAGAAACACCCCACAAGAGCTGCAGTTTTGGAGATGATCTGACCCAGTCGTCTAGCCATCACAGTTTGGCCCTTGTCAAACTTGCTGAAATCCTTACGCTTGCCCATTTTTCCTGCTTCTAACACATCAACTTTGAGGACAAAATGTTCACTTGGTCCCTAATATATGCCACCCACTAACAGGTGCCATGATGTAGAGATAATCAGTGTTATTTACTTCACCTGTCAGTGGTCATAATGTTATGTCGTGTGTATACCAACATCCAAAGAAGAGCATTGAATGTCCTTCAAGAAGCCTGGAGAGCTATTCCTGAAGACTACTTAAAGAAATTATAAGAAAGCTGCCTAAGAGAGTTCAGGCTGTGTTGAAGAATAAAGGTGGTCTGACCAAATATTGACTTTCAAGTTTGTTAGAAATGTACAAACTCTGTTTTTGTCTTCTATACTGTCTTATATTTCCCAGCAAAATATAAAGAAATGAGGGGTGACTCACGACTTTTGCACAGCACTGTATCTATTGTTGGACTCTACTACAGAAGGCTTGCATGATTAAAAGTTCAAAATAATCACTATTTTCTTAAACTGGCTTCAGTTTATAAATGCATTTCATCTTTTGTCTGAGCAAGCAACACGCAGTTTTAGATCCCCCTCTCTTTAAGTCAACTTTCTTCTGATTGGCTGAGCCTTGCAAACAGGAGGTTTGGACAGCAGGTAGGTGAGGATGCTAGCTGTCTAGGGACATCTGGTCTCAGTGACATAAATAGCCAAGAGTAAAACGTCTGAAACAAACCCTGAGCTCCATCAAATTATTCATATGTTGAATCATTTATCTTCTTGTCTAATGGTTTAGCATTTAAGAGACCAGCTTCCTGGTATCCAAGGCAACATCTTATTGCTACACAGTCGCTGTATGGGCTTTCTCTAGGAGCTCCAGTTTTCTTCCTCTACCTAAAAACATGCTAGGTCAGTGCTGCTCATCCTGGCCCAGGACACTCTTGCAAAAGAGAATCTGAAACTGAAGAGTTTGACTTTTTGATCAAATAAGGTTTAAAAAAGTCCCAAACTCAAAGCAATTTGATTTGCAACAATATAAAAAAGAGAAAAGCAAAAATTTCAGAAAAAACAGTAAATGATGACATTTTGGCATGAGGAATGACTAAAAAGATAACCTTTTAAACAAGTAACTGTTGACCTTAATTATGGGATGCTACCAGTCTTACCACATAATGGCAGTTGTCATGGCATTTTCTTTTAGCCTGTATCCCAGAGACCTTTGAGTATGACTGAGGAGTTATTGTGTTTCTAAATCACAAAGTGCAATATTTTAAATTGTGTTTTTTTCACCTGATTTGCTGTACAAGCTGGGCTGTGGGACCTATTTGCAATGGTTACCCAAATGTCAAAAGCACTACTGCAGCATGCCTGTGTACCATGTTTAAAAGCCTTTTCCTATTATATTTAAATCACAAAGAGAAGCAGTAGGTATACAGAGTGTGTCTTACTGAGGCAGGGTCAACAGAGGAGAACCTTAATTGACTCAACTTGAGTCCCCACAGGTTAAGAAAACCAGCACATTTTAATGAGTGCAGGTCCAAGGTGAGCCACTATATTTATTCAACTTGACGGGAAAAGTTTTAACACGTCTCATTCGTATGAGAAATATGGAACTACTTTGCAGTGCTGTGCCATACCCGAGTTGTCTTCAAGTGTCTTCCCAATCAAATACAAGGCCCTATGTCGGGTGGATTGTGTGCTCTGTGGTGTGTATTAAGATCTGTCTGTGTGTGTCTGTCTTACTGTGAGCTAATAGAGAACACACCTGTTCTCCTAAGAGAGCTAAAAGTCAAACATGAAGCCTTTTAGAGGAAATGACAGAAGAGAGGAGAGAATACAGAGCACAGGGAGGTACCGAGACAAACGTGGACAGAGTCAAGAAAATAAAAAGAATTTTAGACAAAGATTAAGTAGGATGTTACACTACGACTGAAGGAAATCAGAGGTAAGGAAATACAGACAATTATGACGAGGGAAGGTTAGTGTTTAAGAAGGAGATAAAGTAAAAGAGGAAATGGGGTCCAATTAAAAAGGAAAGGGTTAAGAGAGGACAAGAGCTTTGCAGAAAGAAGAAGATGAGGAAAAGTTGCTGGTGATTCTGCAAATTCTCAACAAAACATCTGGCTTCCTGACTAAAACTTCAGCTCTGTGTCTCTGTTACTGCCTTTTCTTCTTCTTCCAGCAATAAAATGAGTCCTTAGTGACTTATCAACCTTGAAGACACCTGCTGATTTTAAATATGATATAAAATCCTTAATTAGCTGAAGGAAAAAAAAAAGTTACTGCACCAGGATCGAAGTCCTAGTCTGGCAGTCCATGTCAAATTATTTTTGCCCTACAGGTTTCGTCTCTATCCCGGTTATTATTAATTGTTGGCTTGAAGGCTGCAATAATTAAAGTCGTAGCTTTAAGTGACTGAAAATGATGGCTAGGCATGAAATCTAAATGTATCTCGGGCTGATAAATAGATCAAATTTATAGCACCAATCAATATGCATAATCCCTGAAGTGAAACTTGCATTATTAAAGGGTAGATTCATGCAGCGTCGGCAAATGGAAAGAACAGAAAACTTTGTATTATTACAACATGCAAGCATTCAAGCATTACTTGCAAATATGAGTGTCTAAATTAGGTAATTGTTTTGTGTTATTTATAAAAACCAAAGACAACATAGCGCATAGCTCCTTGTAATTGTGCATAAATGTGGACTCCTGCTGTGTTGGTTATTGTAGCTCAGAACATGTTGATACATCATGCTTTAATATAAAAATGTGAATATGAGCCATTTTGTCATCATAGGTCACAAGGAAGAAGTGATTGAAGGTTAAGAATAATCGTCATGGGAGTCCAAATTTAAAAGAAAAATAATGATGGAATACTGAGTAGCGTAGCAGGGCAGAAAGGGCAGAGGAAAGGTGGCTGGGAACGGGGAATTATCTTGATTCAGATGAGGTAACTATCCTGAATTAGGTCAGAAAAAAAGTCCAGAGGTGCAGAACAGGGCATATTAAAAGGAAGTAGAGGAATTAGTGTTAATTTGTAACTAGGAACCAAACAGTCAATGCTCTCTGGATGCTGTCACTAAGAGACCATCTCTGAACTGGCTCCATTGATAATGAATAAGAAAACGGCTTCATCGACACCATGCCAAAAAGTTGTTGAGGGGAAATCAGCACATTTTCAGTTTCTGAGCTATTTGCACCAACACCCGGGAGAAAATGGAAAATAGGTGTAGAAAAGCAGGAGAGAGGAACTTGTGAATTAGGATGCAACTGAGTTACTGAGGAGGGGGGTAGTAAGGTGGAGATGGAGTGTGGGTGGGGAGAGTAAACAGATTGGGAGGAGGTGGTGATGATAATGATGAAAGCTCTGTGGTGAGCGTGCGGGCTGGTGGGAGGGAGAGTGGTAGGAAAACAGGAAAGAGATGCAGGGGAGTTGGGGTGGGGGGGTGGTGGTAATGATGATGGTAAGGGACGATGAGATATGGTTAAATAAGAAATGATTTGCAAGATTAGGAGGGAAGGCGAGGAAGCAAGGAGCTTATGTGATGATGAGCTTGGTTTAAACATGGAGGTGGAGAGTCGAGAAAATAGTCAGCTAAAGAGAAGAGGACACTGGAGAAATGGAAGGAAGGAGTTGGAGGATAGACAAGGTGTATGAATACACACAACGTGCTATTGACTGAAGGCTTTTCTTGTTAATTGCATATTCCCTGTGATTGCACTGTGAAATATGGTGCTGAATGAAAATCCTTCAGACAGAGAAAGAGAGAGACAGCAACAGGCATGAGTGAGACATGAAGGAAAAGACAAGGAGACAGAATATGGGAGCAAGAATGTCTGCAGCATTTTTAATAGCAATCAATCCAATAGCTGCTGCAACATTTTACTCAAGACCACAAATGTGGTGCCACTAGAGGAAAAGTCAGGGGGGACTGCCTATCATCATGATATATCATCTGGGCACTGTGAAATATCAGCACCACAAATGTTGTCCATGCAGTACATGTTTATTCCACTGGAAAAAATTAGTTTTAAAGATCCCTGGGATGCTCGTGTGGGCATAGGGAACGCTTTTGCAAAATTTCACAGCAATCCAGCCAACAGTTATTACAATAATTCAGTGAGGACTAAAGTGGAGTTCCAATAAACAAACACTTAGGAGTTAAAAAAATAACAGATGGACCTTAAGAGCCAACCCTGAATCTATATTCGTATTCCTTCTACTCAATGCACCACACTCAATTACTTAGTTGTTATATATAAAGGAGAAAATACCAGCAAGCCAACATATGTAAAGAGAAGAATTGTTTACACAGCCAACAAAGATGCCTGGCAGTCTTAAACCTTTGTAAAACATTAAAAATTAATTTCTGAAACACACAGAGATAGGAAACTTGCCGATGTTTTTGTGGATACCAGGCACTCAAACTGCGTTGGATTCAACTGAATGGAGAAATCTATACCATGGTTTTGAAAGGATGAGTTGTATGAATTGTGTTACATGGATTAACACTAAGTAGTTCAGAAACTTGTTTTACCTATGTATTACATACATGATTTAGACCTACATGTACAAATTATAAAAACAATGTAGAAGTCACACTTTGATGATCGACATGTTTGATTTGGCTGGATGCCCTTCCTGACGCAACCCTCCCCATTTTTCTGGGCTTGGAACCGGCATTAGGAGTACACTGGCTTGTGCCACCCCATGGCTGGGTTCACTGGAATGACCAGGACGGACAGGATTAGAAATGAGTAGCTCAGCTTCACTGGTTTGGAGACAAAGTTAAAGAGGCAAGGTTGAGATCATTTGGACATGTGCAGAGGACGGATAGGAGGCAGATAAGCTACTGTGGCAACCTCTAAATGAAGTAGCCAAAAGAAGAAGAAGAAATCATACTTTGATCAGTCTATTAAATCCACTATGTATTGTCTAGGTCCTCTTCATGCTGCCAAACTAGCTCAGACCCATTGACCTCTGGGAGTGACCTGTGGTGTGCAGAATTGGAAAATTGGAAGCAAAACCTTTGGATTCTGAAGGTTGTTGGCTGGAGCCATCCTGCTGTTTCTTAGTATGGTTGGGATGTGGGGTTTGGAGTTTGGATGCCCGGTCAACACACTGGGCTCTTCCTGAGTAGTGGTGTGTGGTTAAGTACACTGTCCTGCTGGGGGAGGTGGGTGGAGTGAAGTTGGTCTACAACTATGTTTAGGTGTGTAGTATGCATCAAAGTTTGGATGCTGGGACAATGACTTTTTGTTATGTTCCTTGATCCATTCTTGCGCAGCTTTTGTGGTTTTAGAAAAAAATCTAAAGGCTGTCCGTCACTGTGGTGGATTAGAACACTGAGGGTAGATCTACTGCAGCATTAAATAATTCACACTGTGACACTTAAGAAAAGTGTTGGGAGCATAGTCTCAACAAACTGTATAACCTGAATTTGTAACTGACTGAGGCAGTGTGTCAGAACTGTAGATATTCTTATATACTGTTTTACTTAAAAAGGTAAACAAGTTTCTACAAATGTTTCACAATTAAAGCCACAACAGAAAATAGTTTCTCTCCTGTGAAACACTAAAGTGCTTTTAATTTGAAAATGACAGGAAATGTTGAGTCTGAATGTAAACATGGTGGGAGCAAATAAAAAGTTCAAAAAGACTGATGGATTATTATAACATCAATGTCTGATTACCAAACAGAAGGAATAAGAATATTCCAGTTATCTTTAGTAGATGAGGTAAATAACTGCCAGTCCCTAATAAGATGAAATATAGTGTTGATGTGAATGAAGAAACTGTCATGGTCCTGCGTCAGCTGACCCAGTGTTTTGTGTTTTATGGACCTTCTAGTTTTGTTTAATATTTTGTCACAGTCCCTGGGTCGTTGACCCAGTGTTTTGAGTTTTGTACCTTTTCTTCAGTCATTGGGTTGTTTCCTTTATATTCTTAGTTCTGGTTTCATGTTTGTTCTGTCCTTGGTTTCAGTTATTATATAATCCCTAAGTTCCGTTATATTTGTGCCTCCCTTGTGTTCCTGTACCCATCTGTCTCCATGTTCTGTCTCCAGTCTTGTCTTCATGTTTGTTCACTTCCCTGTCTTGTCTAGTTAATACATTTGTAGTCCTGGTCCCTGTGTTCCCTTCCTGTAGTCTCTCTGTGTGTCTCCCTCTCTGGCTTTCTCTCTGTGTCCCCATCTCTCTGTCATGTCTCTGTGTTTGTTACTTTCCTTGCGTCAAATTCACGTGTCGTAGTCTGTGTCTCAGTGTGAGTGTCACTTCCTGTTTTACTTTGATAGTTCCTTGTCTCCTGTGCATTATGTTCAGTTTTGCTTCCTCTGTCTCGTTACTCCCTGATTTAGTTCACCTGTGTGCCCTGATGTTCTCCATCTCCTTGATTACCTAAGGTGTGTATTTAAACCCTCAGTTTTCCTCAGTTCCTTGTTGTGTCGTCGTCGCATGTTTACCCTGCTGTGTGCTCCATGTTTTCCTCGTGTTCCAAGTTCCTGGTTTTGCCATGCCAGATGTTTTGTATTTATGGTTTTGTTAGTTATCAGCAATAAAGCTGTCTTTTGAGTTAAGTCCGTCTCTGCAGTCCTGCATTTGGGTCCTCACGATGTGGCATTTAAACGATGCAAAGTTGGTACCAGGCAACGTTTTTTCCAATCTTCTGTTGTCCGATTTTGGTGAGCCTGTGCGAACAGTATCCTCAGTTTCCTGTTCTTAGCTGACAGGAGTGGCACCTGGTGTCGTTCTCCGCTGTTGTAGCCCGTCTGCTTCAAGGTTCAATGTCTTGTGCATTCAGAGATTCTCTCCTGCATACCTTTGTTGTAACGGGTAGTTTTCTGAGTTACTGTTGCCTTCCTATCGGCTTGAGGCAGTCTGGCCATGCTCCTTTTGACCTCTGGCATCAACAAGACATTTTTGCCCAGAGAACTGCCGCTCACTGGATATTTTCTCTTTTTCAGACTATTCTCTGAAAAAGAGTAGTAGATCAGAAGTTTCTGAAATACTCAGACCAGCCCATCTGGTTATCAACAGCCATGCCACATTCAAAATCACCTTTCTTCCCCATTCTGAGGTTCATTTTACACTTCACAGGTCATCGTGACCATGCCTACATGCTTAAAGGCATTGAGTTTTTGCCATGTGACTGGCTGATTAGATATTTGCGTTAATTAGCAGTTGAACAGGTGTACCTAACAAAGCAGCCGGTGAGTGTAGGTGCAGCAGTCTTCTAGCGCAAAGGGAGTTAATTTGATAAGAGGACATATCACAGTTTGAGTGCTTGCAGGTTCCGAAAGTCCCAGATTCAGAGATTTTTCGTGACTTTGATGACTTGGCTGTTAGAAATGTTCCCCCCAACTATTAAACTCTGGCTGAAATTATGCTGGTAATTTGAGTGTCTAGTGTGACAGCAGAGGGAGGGTTCGGCCTTTCTCATATGAAAAGTTGTTTGTCCGGGGAAAAGACATAAAAAGGAAAAAGTATCTTTTCTAAATTAACCTCTCTTGATAAATTTAATTACAGTCAAGCAAACACTCAGCTTCAGTCCATTTACTTCATATTTGCCTGTTTAGGCACAGTGACAATGGTGTTTTACTGCCTCTGCTCTAAGTGCGGAAAAAAATCATCCATCTGCTTCTTGTGCTGTTGCCATGAGAAGTGAGTGCACGTTCTTTGTTTTTGTTCATTTTTCTCTCCATCCCCTCATAAATGCATAATCGCTTCTATACATTACTTATTTGGATTGAGTTGCTTTTGAAATTACAATGCTATTAAATATGTGCCATTATTGTTTTTTAAAAATTACAATTAAAATGAGGGATAAAATTACATTATGATGTAATTTTTATGACCCTGCCCGTCATAATGATGAACAACAAGAAAGTCTAGTGAACCCCTGGGTGGTGTATGTCAAATTAACTTCCATATTAATGCCGGGACTCAAGGTTTCCCATTGCAATATTAAAGGATGATCAATGGTTTTCACTTCACTTGTTTTTTATGTTGTGGCAGCTGTATTCTTCTCAAGAGATGGTATAACCACCTGTCAGTGGTTTTAATGTTGTGGCAGCTAGGCACATGGGCTTTATGAAAACTAAACCACTGCACAGCCGGAAAAATATGCTCTCAGGAGGAGTTCTGCACTAAATCTGCTCAAACCCCTACTGTCACATCAGATCAACACAAACTGAATAAAATAGGCTACTATTCAACATATCACATGAAATAAAAAATAAAAAAAATTCAGGGAACATAGATTGTGAAAGGTGGGATTAGATGAGACAGAAAACAAATCTTGCAACATAAACACAATTTTGTTTCCCTTACATTAGCAGAGAAAATATTGCTGCACCTGTTTCATGGGTTAGTGACAAACGGCATGAAATGCATCTGACTACATGTTTTTTAAATAAATAAATAAATAAATATCTCACAATGTTCCAGAGAGTAAGTGAACACAGGTGTTTCACAATAAATCTATACTATAATTACCTAAACAATCATTGGCTTTGTGAAATAAACATCTGCCTCCAAAAGTATTCATCCTTTATAAACACCAGGTGCTCTACATTGCAGAAAGCAATTTACACAATTCATAATAACCCCAGTATGTTTTCAATGCCTTACCTACTGATTTGTTTATACTCACCCATATATACCACTATTGAATTAGAAAACTCTTAAACCCTGCATATGATGGTGATTATGATATAATCTTTATGCAATACAGATGCACACATCCTGAATTAATGTAGACAGTTCTGACAAAATACATTATTTTAACAGCACAAAGGGGCTTTAACGTGTTGATAGCAACACAGAGCAAGTCCTTCTTCTTCTTCCCTTTAAAGGTAATTTGAAGGGAGATTAAGATCAGCCAGAGTTAAAACTGTTGCAAGCTGACCCAGCAGTAATGTCAGTGGAAAATATTTGACCCCTATTAAATAGTATCTGACCAAAGTCCAGATGCTGGTCTGTTTCGCCCCATTTTAATCAATCAGTCTGATGACCTGTCTCTCCCTCTCTCTAATATGCCTGCACAAACACAGATACGGAGGCTATACAAAGTTCATACAGGTGTACCCAACAGTGCACTTACATGCTCGTAAACCCACTTCCTGACATGCCAATCACAACACATACACACACTTGTGTCTGGGATCAATTTCAATTCTCCAGTTAGGCAACAAATCTGCAGACAGCCTTTCATCTCTTTAGCCTCCCTCACTCTTTCTCTACACTGCCCACCTCTCACTATTGATCTCTGTCACTCTCTTGTCTTGGTTTCCGTCTCCCCTTCTGTATATTCCCATTTTCCTCTCTCTCCGTATTCCTCTTTTTGCTTTTTTTTTCCTGACCATGACTCATTTCTTCCTCTTCATCTCCTACTTATAAATTATTAGTTGAGGACTCTATCCATTTCATATTTTTTCTCCATTTTGTTTGTTTGTTTTTAGCTCCCTGGATGCTTTCCTTCTCACCCGTCCGTGTTTTCACTCTTTCTAATACCCACCCACACACAACCCCAACACATACACACATCTCATTAAATGAAGTTAATTTCCGATCCATGAAAAGCTATTGGCCCTCTGCAGAGGTTGCACACAGTGTCAATTTGTATTGAATGGGGCACATCTGTATGCCTGTCTGACTGTCTCTTTGATCTGCCTAGCTGTCCTGCAGCATGTCGGCTTGACTTCTATATGCATTATATGTGAGGTTATGAGTGACGATAGAGGTGGAGTTTATTTACCTAAGTGTGGTAATCCCTGACTTCTTTTCTCTTTTGGCATATTTTTTTGGTGATAAGCTGTCACTGCTGTGATTTTTATGCCTTAGATCACCTGTTAGTCAGCAATGGTAGTTTACAGAGATGTCTTTTTACATGCATTTATGGCGATCATGTTTAAATTTCCATGGTGGCTCATACTTAAGTGCTAACCTTCTTCTGCTTCTGTGGATGTCATAAATAAAATCTTCAAACGAGAATCTAATGTTTAGGAGGAAGAGGCTGTCAGTGCCTCTGAGCAATAGGGATCAGCCTCCTTTAATGAACACAGACTTTATAAAGGAACTTCTTATAAAAAAAAAATGATACAACATCTGAATGTGAAATGAAATGTTAACAGTAAAGACACATCAATTGTTTGAAGTTATTCTAAAAAATTAATAACAACTCTGCGTGCCCACGCTTTGTTTTTGGAAGATAAGCAAATGCAGCCAAAATGTGTGTGTTTGTGTGAGTGTGTGCACAAGTGTGTGTGAATGACTGACAGAGTGAGAAACACAGCGAGAGAGAAATAGTAATTATGGAAATCTGCTGCTGACCCTTTGAAAGACTTGTTGTTAAGACGCTAAAATACAAAAACAAAATTGTGGTTTGTTTATGATGACACTTTCAACTTAGATAACATCAATACAAAGGGTTGCTCGAGTAATTAAGAGTTTGCATATGCCCACAGTCTGCTAATGATGCAATCCGAATGAGCCTAACATCAGTTAAATGTCATTAAACAATTCAACAGGAAGGGTTTACAAAATGTGGCTGCATTTGCATCATTACATGTTCTTCACATTTAGTGGCATTCATCTCTTCAAACTTCTACACAACATAGAGAGCATGGTGTCACATACTGTCACCTTTCCTGTGATAATGGTTGGCTTGTTTTGCTTGTTTTTTTGTTTTCCCCTGTGTCTGTCAACATGTCACACAGGCCTAAAGACCAGTCGGCAAAAATGTGTATTCCCCAACTGGTTGGCGAGTGGTTACTCCAGTAAGATGCAAGATGATGTTTTCCATGTAAACTACGGGCTTCAGCAGCAATCTGCTTGCAACCAAATCAATCACAAGGAGGTTTATGATGCAGAACCTTCTTTATGACTGATTTCACTTAGCGACTACTAGAAGCATTGGAGTCAGGTAAAACAAAAGTGTCAGAATAACAATCTGACATGAACCTGACCAAAAGAGAATTACCTAATGTGGAAATAATGTCTCCAAATTAAATCAAGCATGATTCAAGACAAACAATTAAGATTGCTTTGCATGTTTTCATTGTCTAAGCAGTGTCACACTGACACTTACCTCACTGTTTCCTCCCACCCATAATAAAAAACAGTTATTGTCACCTAGATGAGGAGACTTGGGTTACTATGGTGCTGAAAAGTCTTTTAGCAGATTAAAAAGTATAATCTAGCATGGGTCAATACACCGTCATTGTGATCAATATGAGACTCAGATAACTAACCTCCTTTGGAGCCCACCACAGTCCTGTTCCTATCTGATTGCTTTCTGTTTATTAGAAAGCAATATGCAGTCTCATATTAAATTGATATGAAATGGGGAGGAAACCACTGGTGTAATGATGCACAAGGTGATACAGAGTGGCATTCAGAGGGAAGATAACACTTATGGTTTCATAAAATAGAAAAGAGCAGGGCTCTAAAGCATTTCAAAAAGGAATGCAATGGCATTTTGACCTCTTTGTAAGTTAGCATTGAGCTGAATGTGAAAAATGCTGAAGCAAAGTCATGGAGTGTGTGATGTTGGTGGGTTTTCAGTACAGGTATGCAGCAAGATGGAAACAAGTGAAGCGCACAAACTTAACATTTGACATTCTCTTGCAGGCATGATAAAGCCTCCACAACAAAACTGTTCTGGAGTTTTCCAGCTGTTCATGAATGTATGCATGGATTTATTTATATTGCAATCACTGACAATAACTAAATCCTGACAGTATTTCAAAACATTACTTCTGTGTAGCTTTTTGGCTTATTATCAAATTCTTAGAAAGGGCCTATAAGGTTCCCTGCTGGGTTGGGCTAATGGCCCGTGTGTATGAAATATGACAGCCTTCTAAATTAAAACATTTGTTCAAAGCAGGTCAGCCTCAGAGGTAGCCATGTGCCAAAAAGTGACTTGTGTGTCTTGCCACTTTCATGGCCTAAAAACGCTTTAAGTCTGATATCCATGAATAAGACCATTAAATGCAATAAACTCACAATAACTGACACAAACATATTTTGTATCATTTTTTAAGGTTGTCACAGATTTATGGCTATATAAATTACCTTACCTTTGCTACATTAGTTTGGTGGCTTCCCTCACACCACAGTCTAAATACACTATAAACATGACATCTAGTTCAAATTCAAATGTGGGAGGAAAAGGAGAAGTTTACAAACTCAATAGGACAGATCTAACAGATGTTAGCACTTTGTCCATGGACAGTGAAAAAAATTAATTAATGTATCAATGACTTCAAAAACAGATTTATTTATTTGTTTATTGGTTTATTTATTTTAAAGGAGAGCATCTGTTCTGTTTTGCTCAAACTGTGGCCATGATGGAGAATTAGTACTTTTAATAAATACAGTAATGACTAAATGAAAGTACAGTCTCTTTCAATTTTGAGGTTTTATGTATCAGAACATAAAAAATCATTTGGTCCTTACCAGATCTTGAAATTAGGTAAATACAATCTCAGATGAATAACAAAGCATGACATATTATACCGTGTTATTATTTATTTAAAAAAAAAAAAAAAAAAAAAAAAAAAAAAAAAAAAAATTAATTTAATTTAA
>VUQS01076016.1:16004-41276 GCA_015108495.1 Heterochromis multidens
TCGAATTTAAAATCCTTCTCCTCACATACAAGGTCTTGAATAATCAGGCCCCATCTTATCTTTGAGACCTCATGGTACCAGATCACCCCAATAGAGTAGTTTGCTCTCAGACCGCTGGTATATTTGTGGTTCCTAGGATATTTAAAAGTAAAATGGGAGGCAGAGCCTTCAGCTTTCAGGCCCCTCTTCTGTGGAACCAGCTCCCAGTTTGGATTCAGGAGACAAGACACCCTCTCTACTTTTAAGATTAGGCTTAAAACTTTTCTTTTTGATAAAGCTTATAGTTAGGGCTGGATCAGGTGACCCTGAATCCTCCCTTAGTTACACTGCAATAGGCCTAGGCTGCTGGTCTAAGTTGAACATGATGCACTGAGTATTTCTTCCTTACTCACCTCTTTTCAATCTATGTGTTTATACACCACTCTGCATTTAATCATGAGTTATTATTAATCTCTGGCTCTCTTGGTGTCGTTTGTCCTGTCCTGAGCCTGGTTCTGCCTGAGGTTTCTTCCTGTTTAAAGAGAGTTTTTCCTTCCCACTGTCACCAAGTGTTTGCTCATAGGGGGTCATCTGATTGTTGAGGCTTTAACTGTACTATTGTAGGGTCTTTACCTTACAATACAAAGCGCCTTGAGGCAATGTTATTGTGATTTGGCGCTATATAAATAAAATTGAATTGAAATTGAATTCAATTTTAATTCATGTTTATTTCATGAATTCATGTTGCCATGCCTCTTCTCGCCATGCCCACCCACACTCATCAGCGTTGCTAATTTTAGCCAGAGAGGACAGTGACACCTGAAAAGTTGCTATTTAAATATTCATTAGTCAAAGAAGGAGAGCTTTTTTTTCACGTTCTCCTTCCCACTGTCATACAGACTACTAAAATTTGTGCAGCTTCCTACTTTAATGTGTGTTTTTGGATTTCAAATTGCCATATTAGCATACACATCTGCTTCACCGCTTTATTTCTGTAAGATTCAGCAAGTGACTTTATGATGTATAACCCATATCAAGAAATCTCTGAGAAAATCCCTCCTTTTCACATTCTGTATAAAATGCAGTAACCCCTCTGTGTTCATGGGTGTGTTTACATTTCTCATTCCTAAATCACAGATCTATTAAAAGTTCCCCTGTCTGACACCATAAATTTCATCTGGGTCCAGACTGTCCCTTGGGGTGGACGGTTTTGGAACGACCCATTAAGAACAGGATGGGAAAGCATGGCTCAATGTGCAAACCTCTGACATCTGAGAAGAATAAAACAAATCAATAAACAACTGGCCGGAAACTGGCCCTGTTATTCTATCTGTCTGTCTGTCTGCAAAAACTGGGAACTATGGGGGAGATTCTGTAATTTCTACACATGAAAAGAACAGTTACTAATTAAAAGATGAATTGTTAAGGCAATGATCATCGACAAAGTTAGGAGTTATAATTAATCGCATGAACAGCAGTTACAGTTAAGTTCATAAGTTGTTGGACAGTGACACAATTTCTGTCCATCACCACAGTGGATTTTAGCTCAAACAATCAGGATGTGATTCAGACGTTCAGCTCAAGGGGTTTAACAAAAGTGTTGCAATAACAGTTTAAAAATTACAGCCAATTTTATGCATATCCCCCCTTTTCAGAGGCTCAAAATTAATTGAACAAACTAACATCATTTTAAATATAAGGACTGTTTTTATCCATTTGCACTTTGAAGTGGTATCTGATCTGTTTTGCACCATTTGGCTGAATCTGAGCAGAGAGCATAGCCATGTACACTTCACAATTCATCCTGCTACTTTTATCAACAGTCACATCATCAATAAACACTTCTGACCCGGTTCCACTGGCAGCCATACATGCCCATGCCTTAACATTGCCTCCACCATGTTTGACAGATGATGTGGTATGCGTTGGATCATGAGTTGTTTCGCTCCTTCATACTTTTCTCTTTCCATCATTCTGGTCTAACTTAATCTTGGTTTCATCTGTCCAAATAATCTTTTCAGGACTGTGCAGGCTCTTTTAGACTAATCTGGCCTTCCTGTTGTTGAATGTAACCAGTGAGTAATCAGTGAACTATAGGGAATAAGCATCACCTGGCCATGAAACTGCTTGTCAGTCAATTGTCTAACTACTTTAGACCTTCTAAAAATGGAGGACTGTGCATAAAAATGGCTGCAGTTCCTAAACAATTAATACAAACATTTTGTAAAGCCCCTGGAATTAAAGCTAAAAGTCTGCATTTCAATCACATCTTGATTTAAAACCCAGTGTGGTGGTGCACCGAGGCAAAATCACAAAAATTGTGTCATTGTCCCAAAACCTATGGACCTAACTGTATGGCATCTTGGAGGCAAACTATAAAGGTGACATTACCAATGAACATGACTCTACTAAATATTCTGTATGTGCCAATGTCAGTTAAATGCTTCCTGTTTTCTTCTTGGTTTCCTGTCATGCTGAAAGTACAAAAAGTTGCAGATATTTAACAATAGTGAACGGCTGCTTGATTTAATGAAATGCCTTCTCTCTGCAGGATACACGTGCACATATATACCTATTTTCCAAATTAACTGTTCCCACACTTGCTTCCACGTCTGTTTTTCATCTACACTGGGTACTCATTCAGTTCTGCATTTACACCATCACCAACAATGTTAATGTCTCATGTCTAACAGTTGGCTTGCCCTCCTGATGGTTGTATATAATGTATCTCCTCAGAAATAACACTGTAATCTAAACAGAAACTGTTATGGACGATGCTATGCAGCATGTTCTTTTCCTTCTGATGTCACCAATGTGGGACTGGGAGCTGACAGCCACATACTGCTTCTGAAACATCTACAGGTCCTACAGAGTGGATTTTATTACATTCACACAACACTCACTCACATAAACTGTTCCTGGTGAGTGCAGGTACCTCTGCAAGCTGTCTCATGCAGAAGTGCCAGCATACTGAAGTCTGCAGCTCTACAATAATTATAGTTGGTCCTGAGGAAAGAGGCTGCACTAAGGCTCGGGTATGACTGAAACAAACTAATCTGTACGCCGTGTCAACCAAAGATATCTAAAGCCAAGTTTTTGCAGCTGTTACTGAAGACATCAATGTAGCTCATTGTTAGTGCCAAGATTTCATTCAAATGCAGCCAAAACTTTAACAGAAACTGGCTAAAGAAAATTCAAATGAACACATATTTTCATACTGTTATGTGAATACAGAGTAGACAATTATTGGTGCTAATGCTCCAGTCACAAGTTATTAAACCACTGCACAGGATGCAATTAGACGAGTACCACGTCGAATCAAAAATAAATGACAAAACCTGTAGAATGAAGGTTTCAGTGCATATATAACTTACATGATTAATGTAACTTACACAAATTCCATCCATTGTTTCATTTTCTATTGATGCACCAACTTTTCCTTCAAAGCATTCATGATATCGCACTGCTTTGTGCATGCAGTGAAAAAAAGCAGCTGTGTCACAAATGATAGAGGCTCTGAAACAGTTCAAACCCTGCTTATTTTCTCACCACCTTACAAATGGCTGATCACGCCATGAGAGGAAGTGACCGTTAGATTGCTAGTTTTAGAAAGTTGCAAATTTCTCAGATGCAGCTCTCTTTACTCAAGTGTATGACAAGTGTAAGGAGAAGTGGTTTACTCCACCCATTCACTTTGTTTTAAGCACACTGAAGGAAATGAGCAGCTGTTCAGCCCTTCTGAACGTATCGACTATAATAAAGGAATAAATGAAGAATGGAAGGAAGGAATTAAGCAGCTAAGAAGAAAAGAAGGAAGGAAAAGTGTGAAAAAAGGGAGGTCGGAGGAGAAAGGTTAAAGACTGATTTAAGAGCAGAAGAAAAATGGAATGATGATGAAGTTTAATGTAAGGGAATAAATTGTGTACAGCATGCAAACGCTAAAGTCTGCCCTCTTTCTCTGACTCCCACAATTTACTCACTTTAGTTGATTTGGTCCTTCTCTGTTACCGTGCTCACTTGTTTTTCTTGGACAGACTCCAAGAAACTCCAAGACTCATTTCCTCAGGAGGCGCATCCCTTATGCATGATACCCTGGGGGGAAGCGGGGCCCAGTTTCCCTAAAGGGGTGACTGTGGGATTAGGGGTCTGGGGACAGGCATGAGGGGCTCCGCTTGGAGGACAGAAAGGAACCTCAAGTGGATACCCTGAGGAGGAGTCAGGCAGAGTAAATAAACATCTGTAGATGATGTTTAGATATCTAGTAACGTGTGTTTGGATCTCCTGGCTGTAGTCAGGGAGGTCAGTTTTCTATAGCCCCTGCTGGAAAAAAAACATCCTGCATCTAAAACGCCTTTATGGCCACGATGGATGAGAGCAGTTATAAAAGTTAAGAAAGGCTACACGTGGCACAGTGACTTATGAAAAAACAATGTCTAATGACGGGCTTTTCATGAGAACGCTACAAGCTTTGTTGCAGTGGAGACAAACCTCCAGCCAAAATTCTGAGAACATCTAAACTTGAACCTCCATGTTCTCAGCTGGTTCCCGTGACTCATCCTCTTAAAATTTATCTTGCGCTAAGACAAAGAGATGAAGCAGAGGGATGAAAACAGATGACGTTCAGAACATCAGTCATTTGTTGTCACTTGTTTTGTTTCTCATGGCTGCTCTTTGTTCAGCCGTTCAGCCCAGAAGACCAGTTTACATATGAATTAATGTGTTTAGACTCTGAGCTAATTTCTGCATGCACATGGGTCTCTTTTTTACTCAGCACGTGCATACAAATGTGCCAGAGATCTGACAGCATCCAGTCCATACAGGGCACTGCTAATGAACACCAGTTAGACTGTGTGTGTGTGTGAGTGTGAGAGAGAGTTTGCATGTGTGCTGAGGGTGTATGGTGAAGATCAAAACTCGAGGGGGGGATCCCAGGCTGAGAACAGAACAGCCCGGACCTTGCGCTATCCCAGGGGTCTCAGGGTCCCGACACCTGTGCTATTGCCTCATATAAGAGGAATGAGATGTCTCCAGTCTGTGGTCCAAGCTTGTGTGTGTAAGCCGGACACAGCTGCAGTCTGTGTGTTTGTGTGTATATGGATGTGTGAAAGAGCAATATGTGGTCTGCAGTCTGAAATGAGGTGTTGCCCTCACCTCAGAGATCAACCACCTGTGTGTGCATATCGTGCGTCTGCCTCACTGAGCGCATGTCTGTCAGTAATGAGGTCCATCATGGGTGTGACACCCCTATAATCCCACTGTTACATTTATCACTATGATTATAATGCCATTACAGCTTCCACATAGTGGACTTCCCAAGGTGCACCATGTGTTTATAAAAGTCCAGAAAGGAAAAGTCAATTTCCTCAGAAAGGCTGCTCTCTGACATACATCACACCCCAGGGCACAAAGTTATGTAAAGTATATTTAATTATATTTACAGTCTGAGAGGCCACACGAGTGATGATAGAAAGCGAGTAGGTTATTTTGTCCCAAAGTGGACATCATTGATAAATAAAACCTTTTAATGAGAAAAGAAGGTGGGGAAACAATACAAATAGCAATCATAACTTTAGATGGCTGGATTTATATATCTGTTGCTTGGACAAAACAGGCAATTTCATGATGTCATATTGGGCTCCAACAGCGTTATCTAACAATTAGCCTGAGAAGAACACAAATATCTATCAAAAATCACAGTTATTAAAACATTTTATGGAAAACCAAAAATATCAATCTGCTGCACTAATCTAGGATACAGGGAATCTTTGCTGGTAGGTCAGTGGTATCAAACTGGCAGCAAGACTGTTATATATTCTTACCAACCACTTTTTGTACACTTATTCAACAGCTCATTAATGCAAGTATCTAATCTGCCAATCACATGGCAGCGACTCAATGCATTTAGGCATGTAGACATGGTCAAGACGACCTGCTGAAGTTAAAACCGAGCATTAGAATGGGGAAGAAAGATGATTTAAATTACTTTGAACGTGGCACAGTCTGAGTATTTCAGAAACAGCTGATCTATATATATGGGATTTTCCCACACAACCATCTCTAAGGTTTAGAGAGAATGGTCAGAAAAAGAGGAAATATCCAGTGAGCGGAAATTCTCTGAGAGAAAATGCCTTGTTGATCTCAGAGGTCAGAGGAGAATGGCCAGACTGCTTCAAGCTGACAGGAAGGCAACAGTTACTGAAATAACCACTTGTTGCAGTCAAGTTATACAGAAGAGCATCTCCGAATGCACAACACAATGAAGCAGATGGGCTACAGCAGCAGAAGACCACACTGGGTGTCACTCCTGTCAGAACAGGAAACTGAGGCTAAACCAAAAGCTCAAATCATCTGAAACTGTATCAAATATACTGTGGCGACCCTTTGTGATTAAGGAAGCAGCTGAAAGTAGCTTAGTAATCTGAAGGTTCCTGGCTTGTGGACAGATGCTTGTAAAAAATTAACAGCTTTCACACTGCGGGGCTCCAGTTTTGCCTTTTTTATGGCACCACGAAAACTAACTTTTTGAACACACATGCTCTTCATCAGACAGGAGGACAGATGCTGCCACCTTCTCATCTGTCTGAGATGGTGTTTTTGCAGCTTACGCAATCTCTGTCTACAGTAAGCATAATATACACAAATTTATGCTAACATTTAGAAAACTTTCTTTTTTCACAGTTTGAGTGTGTGATTTTTCACGAGATTTGAAACTCTGTGTGTGTGTGCAATATGAGCCAGTAGACTTTACTGTGTTCAGAGGATGGGTCCACCTGTTTCAGATCTCTTTCTTGAAAACAGAGAACAGAGGGTGGGCAGGAGGAGGTTAGAACTGGCATTGGTATTCATGTGCTATTATCCCATTAACTGAACAACACCACTTTTTACCTTTGCTTGGGTAGGCCAAATCTACGTTCAGACAAACAAAGAAAATCATAAAAATAATTGTTCTAACCCCTGTGTACTGTGTGTATGTTTTAGCTCCATGTATAAAGCACTTTTCATAAATGTTGAGTGCTTTACAAATGGTTAAATAATAAAACAAAGACACAGTAATGGAAGGTTCCAGATCTGGTAAATTAGATTTATAGTCAAACTCCCAGCTGTGATCTTGGCCCTGATTGACGTGGAACTCAGCCAGGCACATTACTATCAGGGATACCCATGTAATCCTCAGGGTCTCATTCTGCACCCCCCAACCCATCCAACTGGCCAAGCCCACAGTCCAATTTGGAGTGAAGAATGGAAGAGTTTTTCTTTTCATTTTCCCACATGGGAATGTAGCACCCGCTGCCATTCCAGCTGCAATTCATGGATAGGGCAAAGGTCCATGCATGTGTGTGGTTCACGCACTAAATGAATGGTTTATTACGTGACTTCTTGGGTTTACATGTAAATAACAGCAATTTGGTATTCCTAGTATGAGTAGAGGATGGGACTGTACCTTGACTTTAGGCTATGGGGAAATAAAATGTACCCACATATTACACAAGATTTCCACAATCATTGAGCACATGTTGAAACACTGCTACGTGGGGCCAAATCTCTCAGATCTTGAGTCTGCACTGAAAACATGTATTTCTTAGAAAATGCTGGAGGAACAAATATGAGACTACTTGGAGGAAATCTAATTGTTTCCTCTGCAGCCCGCCCCCAGTGTAGGTTTCACAACAAGGCCTGATGGAGAACACATGGCATTGTTGCCGTGACCCAAAAACTTTGGTCACATTTTTCCTACAGCCCTGAGACCTTTCATCGCCAACCATAACATTTCCTGACCCAACGTTCCTATCATGAGATTACAGTCCAGACAGATGCGATCGTGGTGTGCGTCTGGATGTATTTTTCAATGAAACTCAGCGGGGGATGGATGGCACTGGAAGGTGTCCATTGGAAAATAATCAAAACACTGTTCCAAAACTGGGATGAGACTTATTTCAGGACATAAAGTGAACCTAATGTCATATTTTTTTAGCAACCAGGGCTGAAGTATGCTGAAATTAACAGCATGAAACAGAATATCTCAGGGTAATTCTTCTTATCTTAATCTCTGTTCCCTTCATTTGTCCTTAGGTATACTCACACCATGTGCTGGCTGATGATAACACAGTCAAGCTACAGATGGTAACAAAAAGAGCACTAGGAGGGAGCACCTTCTTACCAAGGCCAACAACCTATATTAAAAATTAATTTCATAAGATTGTGATCTGCACTCAAATTTAATTAACAGTGCTTATCCTCCCATTTGTCTCTCACCTTAGAGAGGAACACGGTCAATGTCTACAGACTAAATAAACACATGCATAAAAAGTGGACTGCTGAATCTGCACTGGAAGTTTAATCTTTTTTCCTACTGTGATGAGGAACACGGCCAGTGAATGAGTTCAGGATGCGTAAGGAGCAAAGCAAGAGTTTTTATGCATCTGTCCAAATAATTCCCATTCCTTCTGTTGTTACTAAGCCTGTCCTGCTTCTCATGCAGCATAGATGCAGTTTACAGTGATGACAGAAGAATTTACTACTTGAAATTCTTTGCATTTCTTTAAACAGTGGATTCTTGATTTCAGACTGAGGCAGAGAAAAGCAGGATTTCTTAGTTTGCTTACTGAATAACTGTCACTAGCAGATTTGTCTGTCCTTTAACATTTGCAGCTGTAAAAGGTCACTTATGTAAAAGAAGTTACTACACACATGATATTGTGCTCAAGAATGAAAGCTGCTAAAGCTGAAAGTCAAAAATCAACATCCTTGCTAGAACACAAGGACATAAAGAAATAATTTCTTCTTGCATTTCAGTGCAGAGTCAGCTTTACTACTGAAATCTAAACTGCTCTGATAGATTAGACTCTTTCTTAACCATGCTTATTAGTTTACTGTACATACCTGGTCAAGAAGGGGAAGGGATTAGATATCCTTTATTTTATTTTATTTTTATTTTTGTTTTTGGCCGTAGGTATGAATGTGGGCCTGAATGGTTGTCTGTCTCTATTTATTTATTTATATTTTATTCAATCTGTCTTGTGTAGGAAATAAGATGTGGTGGCACTATGGGCTGACATGGAGAATATGGTTCGAGTCTTATGTGAAACCAAAAATAAACACTGACTTTCTGAAACATACAGGCAGAGACATAAGAGAGATACATGGTACTCAAAGACTCTCTGTAGAAATTCCATATTAGCAAGGTGGCACTGGTCCTGCTCTGCCTCCACAGAGCCAATCAGCAGCTGAACCCAAAAACATAGCAGCCAGTTTTGTTGTTGCACTGCACAGCAGAGGTTTGAGACAGTTTCAACTGTGCATTTGCAGGCAGTTCTACTTGTTATTATAGTGTTATCACAGTAAGAAAGAATGTTAAGAAGTGGGTAAGTGCACCTATTTTTTGTTTATGGCTAACTGTACACATAATATGAATATGCATGCCATTTGTATTCGAGTTCAATTAAGAGGAGCAAGGGGTATGGAGTGGGATTATACCATTCAGGGTAAGTGTTTCAAACCTTATTTCAGAGTAAATTCTGCACATTTTTTCAACATTTTTTTAAATCAGATTTGGCCAGTGATTCCAATCATGTGAGTTTTGTATCCCAAACATTGACTGAAATTAAAGTTATTTTGCTCCCGTTTTTTAGATAGTGGCTTCAAAATAAGCACCAAAAACCTGCCTATTCCCACGATGGCTGCCAACTGGCGAGACAGAGGACTCTGTCGCTAAGTTCTGACCGAATAATCATTGTTCAGAGGAATGGTTCAGAAAAGAAATCAATCAATAATTTACTGACTGAAAGAATTTTTAATTTATACAGGTATATTAGTAAGTATGTGTGTCAGTGTTGATGTGCTCCCCTGCGTTTGTGTATATGCACAGTATGTGTACATGTGTCTCTTTGAAGAAGAGGTCCTCCTTTGTACACACCAACCATAGCCATCTGATTCCTAAAAGCAGCCATTTTTTAAGGCTCGTAAAACTGGACCACATCTGTGTACAAGACAGCGGGTCAAACTTGGCTTTGACAGTAGTGGAAAAAAAAACAAGAGAGAGATGTTTTTTGTTTTCGTAGACACAGACAGAGATGTATTTAGATTTGAAATATGATTTGATCTTGTGATGTTCATTTCATAAATTATGGACCACATACAGTATGTCTTCTCGTTTGTTGTCCTTTAAATCAGAGTTCTCTTTCTGTAGTGGACTAAGTTAGCAAATACACACACATGCACACATTCAAAGCTGCTTTATTTAAAACTGTTTTATTGCCAGTTTATGAAAGGGGCCACAGAGGGGGCATTTCCACCAGAGCTGGTTCTGTTCTGGTTCCCAAAGCTCAGTACTCTGTGTGGAAAAGTTGTTATCTGTAAATTTGCGTTGTTTAAAAGGAAAAATAATGACCTGTGAAAAAAAAAAAAACATTTTACACACCATCTGTCTTCTATCTACTCCACATCTCCAGTATATCCATAATTGCCTAATGTAACTTCACTGGATTAAAATAAACTTTTGCAATAAGATGCTAAAAAAATTGCAGGTACATAAAATGAGGTTTGCAATATTATCTGGTCCTAAATTTGATGTAAAAAAAAACATTAAAAAAATTGAAGCATGATCAAACAGAACTGAGGACTTACATTCTGTATAAATCTTCAGCATGTCTGATATTACCTCTCTACTCGACTCTAACTGATTTTCACAGGGTTGAAAAGTGTGTGGTGAGGAACAAATATATTTGCCCCCTTCCCGATTTCTTAGTTTTTTGTATATTTGTCACACTTACATTTTAATATTAGACAAAAATAACCTGAGTAAATACAAAATACAGTTTTTAAAGGATGACCTAAAAAAAAAGTTATCCAAACCTACCTGACTCTATGTGATAAAGTAATTGCCCCCTAAACCTAATAACTGGTTATGCCACCCTTGGCAGCAAGAACTGCAATCATGTGTTTGTGATAACTGGAAATGAGTCTTTCACATCACTGTGGAGGAATTTTGGTCCAGTCTTCTTTGCAGAATTGTGTTAATTCAGCCACATTGGAGGGTTTTTTGAGCATGAATGGCCTGTTTAAGGTCATGCCAAAGCATCTCAATTGGATGTGAGTCCGGCCACTCCAAACTTTATTTTTTGTTTTTTACCCCTTCAGAAGTGGAGTTGATTGTGTGTTTTGGATCATTGTCCTGCTTGAGCTTTAGGGCACGACCTGATGGCCGAACATTCTCATTCAGGAGGATCGTTTACAGCAAGTCGTCCAGGTCCTGAAGCAGCAAAGCAACCCCAAACCATCACACTACCACCACCGTGTTTGTCTCTTGCTATGGGACTCAAACCTTCCAAAAAGTTCAGCTTTTGTCTCGTCAGTCCACAGAATATTTTCCCAAAAGTCTTGGGGATCATCAAGATGTTTTGTGGTAAATATGAGATGAGCCTCTGTGTTCTTTTTGGTCAGCAGTGATTTTCTCCTTGGAACTCTCCCATGGATGCCATTTTTGCCCAGTTTCTTTCTTATTGCTGAATCATAAACTCTGACCTTAACTGAGGCAAGTGAGGTCTGCAGTTCTTTAGATGCTGTTCTGGGTTCTTTTGTGACCTCCTGGATGAGTCGTTGATGCACTTTCAAAGTAATTTTGGTAGGTCGGCCGCTCCTGGGAAGGTTCACCACTGTTCCAAGTTTTCTCCATTTGTGGATAATGGCTTTCACCATGGTTCACTGGAGTCCCAAAGCCTTAGAAATGGCTTTGTAACCCTTTCCAGACTGATAGATGTTTCAGGTTTTGATAGCTTTTTTCCTTCACTAAAGGAAATTATCATTTAAAACTGCATTTTGCATTTACTCAGGTTACCTTTAATAGTACAATTTGTTTGATGATCTGAAACATGTAAGTGTGACAAATATGCAAAAAAACGAAGAAATCAGGAAGGGGGCAGATATTTTGTCACGACACTGTATTTCATCATTTTTATGCCTCACCATTATTTTTTTTTTTTTTACATCTTTACAGTGACTGGAATATCCCTCTTTATCTTGACCTGTAGAAACAGATACCAATGATATTTTTCTACCTCCTTTGCCTGGTACATTGTGCTGTGTTAACACACACAAACAGCTGGTTGTTGTCTGATTGTCAAGTACTTTCACACAGGGCACTGGCAGCCTGTGATCCCTGCTGAATTCCTCTTTCCAAGAGTCTTAGGAAAAGTAAATCCTCCCGTCCAAGAGTTTTAGTGATAGCAGCAGGTTTTTGCTTCCCTCCCCTCCCATCTACTGCATCATTACTCCACAGTTAGTAGCTCTTCTTTGACAAGGTCAGGGCCAGGGGAGAGGGACTACAGGCATGGATGAGGCTCCTGATTATAGGTTTGGAGATGGACTTACAGTTTAAAACTGCCATTACCAATCATGTAAAAAGCTATAGCAGGTTACTAATTCATACAGAAAGAAGCCTCTGCCAGTAAATCAGCTCACTAACTCATCTCCCCTATTCTACTGTCTGTTAGGCAGGTTCCATCAGTCACATCTGATCAGTGTTACTGACCAATGCTGGAAAATTCAGCTCTAAGAGCTCAAATGGAGTTCAACATTATGTAATATCAAGAGTTTATTCTGAAAACAAGGTGCATGCTGAGACAGAGTTTGCTAAGGCTACAATATACTCTTTGTAAGCACATGACTGCTGTCAGGCAAAACAGTTTCAGGAAACAAGAAAAAACACCCTTGCTTTTACCATGAAAGCGTGTGTTTCATGATAACTTCGTGATCCTGAGGGTTTGTAAAATATCCTTAGTGACAAAAGTTTCTGATCCTCCAAACTAAATCAAAACCTGGAAACCACCAAAGGTTTAATAAAATCACATTCAACAGGAGTTTTTTGTTTTTTTGTTTTTTTGTTTTTCAAGCCTGCAACATTCCTCTCAGGGGCCGCCCACAAGCAGACGGGAAAGTATATGACAGGCATGGGTACCAGATTAAGAATGCAGGTATGCACTTGTTTTCATGGAACGAGGAAATCTTTGCCATTTATAGATGAAACCAAACACACAGACCAACTTGTTCAAAAACAGAGCGCATCTATATTAAAAAAAGATCAGTGGACTGTCATTGTGCTCAGCTTCCTCAGAACGTGACATTTCCTGTCCTTCATCAGCGCCGACAGTGTTTCTCATGGTGGAAGGGACAGCGTGTCTCTCCGCATACTGCCTATAATGGTTTCCCAGTCATGGCTTCTCTTTATTTCCTTTTCGAGATACATGTGTCTCCATGTTCACTGTGCAGGTTGAGAAGAGATGACAGGTCATGCTGATCATGTTGCTGTTCTTTTCACCTCAAACTTTCATTTTGTGTGTCAAGCCCAGTGCCTGCTTCTAGAAACGGAGGACGCAAAAAAACTCCCAGCACAAAAGACATCATTGATGAGTTAAATAAGTTCCAAAGTGAGCATGAACACTGCCTTGTGTTCAGTTTCTCATGTCATCCTGGTTCTCCAGGCTTTAGAGACCATAAAATGGATGTTTATAACCCCAACTAACTTGCAGAACTGCTTGCACCTTTATTTGATCACACTGTACGATTACACTTGTGCCCATGTTCCTCAGCTATAAAGTGCAGTCTTGTGAATTACTTCAAAAGCTTTGTGTTCCTAATTTATTTTCTCATTACTACAATTTAGGGTACTTATTCGCCTTTTTATTACTACTCTCATGACTAGAAAAAAAAAATCCACTAATGACGCAAAAGAACAATGAGGACTTTTGGAAGTACGCCGTCTCCGCCCCCCCCGAAAAGCAGAAAAGCCCTGAAATTAACATTTTTAGTCCCCACCAAGAATCTCTTTCATTCTTCCAATCTCTCTCACGCTCTCTCTGTCTCTCATCTCTGTCTGCACTTTTACTTCATTGTTTCCCTTTTGCATTGCTCTCATCTTGTGTTTTTATCTTAAAAGATAAAAAAAAAGCACTTTTTGCTACATTTACCTTATTATAATGAACCTTCATTATGCAGATTTTTGTCATTTTGTATTAACAAACCAAGGTGTAGATGCAACACTGACATAACTTTTTAAAGTATTTTCTATGAATATGATAAATCTCCACCTACCCCTGGAGAAAATATCAAATGTTTAAGCTGCTAAGTGCTCTAGTGTGCTCAGCAGCTATTTGACAGTCGTGTCTGCTTTCTGTTTGGCGCAGAGCAGCGATGAAAATAGAGACTATTAACTAAAATCGTAAAGCTGTTCCTCAGAAAATCAAAATAGTGAACTGAATCCATCAGAGTGCTGGTTATATTATCTGTAGGTTCAGTACTACGAGCGAAACCTTTCACATACAAGTAGTCATTCGACTCATTCATAGACAGTAAAAAACATGGATGTAGCTTTCAGGTCTTAAAACTGAAGAATGTGCAGAAGCATCTTAAACCTGCATTCCTTCTGAAGGCCACCAGATGGCGAGTCTGGTGAATATTTTTCCCGCTGAGTTTATGAATGGTGAAGGCACAAATGCGCATCTCAAGCCTCCAAAACGGGATGACATCATAGTATCTACATCCGTCTTTTATAGTGTCTACAAATTCATTCTTAAAAAAAAAAAAAAAATGACTGCAGCAGCTTTGACATTTCTTCTGTCCTGTGATGAACTCTGATGAGATCAATTTTTTATTTTCTTAAAACTAGAATATAGAAAAACTGAGGTAAAAAGAAAAGTTGGACAAAGACAATTCTGCTCCACTAATGTAACATATTGACGTGTATGGCCACCATTTCCCCATTAACAGCCATCACCCAATCACAACAGCTGTGTGAAATCTCAGCCAAAGCAGACATCTGCACAGGATAAGTCGGACCTGTTCAGTGACGCACTCTTCTCCATGACTTACCTCAGGGGGAAGTTTTTGGAAGAAATGTTTTTAAAGCAAGAGACAGGGAGGGATAAACACATCTGAGGGGACCTACCTTGGTTTCTGGTGTTCATAAACAAGCGCAACAACTGGGGTGAAACAACAACCATTGTGACATTTTAGTTGAGTCAAAATATGTACAAGACTATTAAAACTAAGAAAATTTAAGCTTTAAATATCCAAACAACTAGTCACAGATGAGAAGTGAGAGAGAAACACAAGGAAAACGTATAATGCCTGTCTTCTTAGAAATGGAATCTAGTTTCCTCTGGGTTAAAGACCATTTGTCTTTAACGAATGCTTGTACAGTTCATCTCTAGCAGGCCAGGATGTCAGATCTGTGATATTTTTTGTTGTTTTTACAGGCGAAGCACAAACTATGCCAAGGAAGGAAAACCATTCACTCTCTTAGGACTTACAGCAACACTGGACAATGACAGTTTTTTCCTTCACTTCTAGCTGGCACAGTAAATCAGTGAAAGAGAAGAGGGGAGGAAGCCAAAGTGGTCTGCTGAGCCCATCATCAGATTTTTGAATCCTTCAGACGTGGAATGTGGAAGTTCTGACTTCTTACGGGGTTTTCTGCATCCACAGCAAAGGTCAGACCGACTATAAAACTGGTCTGGTAAATTCTCAGTGCATGCCAAAGTCAAGTTGCTAGACATTCCTGTTGTCACCTCAGAAAGAACATCTCCTGAGGGAGATGTTCTTTCTCGTAGGTAGGAGGTTTTCAGTCCTCAATTTACCACATTGCACAGCTAAACTGGGACATTTATAGGTCCTATGAGCAGTCTTTAGAAGAAAAGAGAAACAAAGGAAGCTGGACAGTTAATCATCCAGAAAGTTTGTCTTTGAAATGGACAAAAATCTATAAAGTGTCTTGAGTATTTAAAAAAGCATTCACGGGCAGGATGATGTTCAGAGAACTTTTTCAGGGGGGTGAATGAAGAGCTACAAACTATAACCACAAAAGAGCTATGAACTTGAACACACTTATGTAGCTTTGAGGGATGTGGGTGAACAAAGGTTAGGACAGAGATTTGAGTTCACATTCAGACACAAAGTCTAGGACAAAAACACTTAACTGAGATTAGGAAAGATTGTGGTTTTGTTAAAAAATGTAAAATGATCTAAGGTCAGAGTGCTCAACCAACAGGTCCTTGTTTGATTCACAGTACTGCAGATAAGCTCAGTATGTAGCTAAGATTTTAGAGGCATTTATATCAATTCTTCTATGAGCTTGTGGAAGTTAAGATAACCCACAAAGCACGTTTTTACATCCCCACTTAATCCACCTGTTTTATTATTGAAAAAAACAATAATTTACAGAACAGATGACATCATGTCTCTTTCAGCTCCCAGATATGTGTTTCCATGTGCTGTGGAAAGTAGGCATTGGTTGTCTCAAAGTTCCGATATTTTAAGGAAGTAAAGCCCCCAGTGTAATAATCCGAAAGCCATCTGATGATTTGTGCAGCATGTGTCCGAAACAAAACACAGCATGTAGTCATGCAGAAACCCGTCACACGCTCTGAGTCTCATATCATATCATATCTCAATATGTTTAGTCTATGTCTGTCTCTCTGATTTAAAACACTCTCTCATTTCTCTCTTTCAGTCTCTCACACTCCAGACACTTTTTCTTCCTCTCTGACCTTTTCTTTTACAGAGGTTAATGATGTGAAATGCATCTCTTAGACTGCAAGGAAAGGTGATAAGCATGTCAAACTAATGACTTTCAGCAGCTTGATCCTCCATATGGTGAAACACTCATAACAGATTCATAATCTAACATGTTAACTTTGCATTGTTGTGACACTTTGATTACCCACAAGAGGGCTGGTAGGCTATGATCAGGCATGACACTGATATTGGGTTGTGCTGAAAACCGTGATCACCTCACATGGCTCAAGGGTTATTACCACACCTTGGCTGCTGTGCATCTACAGAACCTAAATATCAAGCTAACCTAAGTAATTTGAAGTTTAATTGATGCTTTGGTTACAATTTTAAAGCGCAATATTTTTTTTATTCTGGGACTCCACTAGAGTGACTTCACAGGATTCATAGTTTAAAAAAAAAACCTATTTATCTTATAATGGCCCTTTACGGAGCCTGTCAGTTCATCCTTTGCCTGAGACTTTAACACACACCATCATGTGTGATCATGGCCTTATTTGGTATTCCAGATTGAAAAGCAACTGGTAGAGCTGGTTAACACTGAAGATAAAAAAGGAAAAAAAAAACAGAGACAGAGAGGGAGAGAGCGGAGATCGCAGAGCTATTTGGAACAGTAGTTAAAGTAGGAAACTTACCCTGGCACCCTTCTCTGGGAAACATTTACAGCCTCCACTGCAGTCTCTTCCACCACAGGGGACACTGTGCTTCTTCCCACCCTGCAAGAAACAAACAAAAAACACATATTACATATTGTGCACTTCAGGTGTGACTGTCTGTGTTTGTGTATGCTGCCAGCACCTCCGTTACATCAGCATGGATCACTACTGTCTGCACAGTTGTGTATCTAACTCTTTTCTGTGGAAAGGGTGTTTTGGAAATGGCTCGAATGAGTCACAGCGGACATCCATTCATAATGGATAGCCCTCTGTTTATGAAAAAAAAAAAGAAAAAAAAAAGAAGCTGGGTCCAGTCACTGATGGGGACAATCCGTCCTTAGATGTCTGCATACCAACCAAACCACCCACCATCACAGGCTCATCTGTGCTAGGCATGACACAAGCACAACACAGCCAGAAGAAAGAAAAAGAAAGTAGTCACACGCTGGCTTTCCCAACCCACAGGTCAGAAGTGGCAAGACCCTAAGCTAACTGAGATAGCTTGAGACATTAAATAAGTCAGAACTGAGTCTTGGAAAACTTTGCATTTATCTTCTATTTCAAATAAAATCCCCATTCACAATCTAATTGTAAAGCAGACACATTCGAACACTTGTCAAAACCATGAACACAATATAACATGTTTAGAACCACACCTTAACCCTCGATACCTCAAAACAGATGGACTTCAAAAAAATCTGTTCAATTTTATTGCTGCAAATAGCAGATCACTAATTCAGATTTACCCCATGCCACCTAGAATAAAAACTAATGAAACACACAAAGAAGGCGGGGTTGTTGTAACAACTCCAAGGTAGCAACGTTTAGTGAACAGGGTAAAAAGGCCATTCAGTGGCATTTTAGTGGCACATATAGATGTTACAGAGAGGCTGCCATGTAGCTGAAGTATTTCATGACGTCTCACACTCCTATGTCTACCTACGTCCTCCACCCACACACCCATATCATAGCCTGCTTAGGCTGCAAATGCCTCAATAGCCCCCCCTTCTCTTTCGTTAAAAAAAAAATCTAAATGAGCACTTTATGCCCACAATGGCAACAAAGTGGCAGATAAAGAATCAGAATAATTCTCCCTCCTCAGTTTGACAGCTGATCCCAAGAGCCTCATTTACAAAGGCCACATTGAGACCTTCTTCATGCACAAAGACCTCCTTTTACCATAGAGGCATCGTCCTTTAATGGTCCCCTATCTCCAACAAAAAGACCCTCTTCCTCTTCCTTATGGAATGTACAAGGCTGCATTTCTTTGTTAACAATCAGTGGATCTGAGGGGTTCCTTTCAAACCACTGTTTGATACCACGATGTGTTTAATTTAGCCTGCATGTGGTGTAAGACTCCAACAAACAACATCCTTTACTTATATCCCACATTTCAACTGATTATGTAAAACGCAGCATATCCACATCAATCAATCCTGTGCAAAGGGATTACCTCTACGACTTTTTAAAAAAAAAATGTAGCTTATGGAACAGAGACATAAGAAATGAAGGTGATTTCAATCAGAATAAGGATGTAACAGTCACGGAATGACCTTTCTCCACATTGAGGTGGAAGTCCAAAACACAGACAATAGACTGCGTCATCTCCAGATAGGCTCACAAAGGAATGGGTCCCATATAGGCAATTACACACTGTGGAGCAATGCACTAGCAATTCAACCTTAGTTTACAGGCTCAAAATAGCCGATGGCTGTTTAGCAGAGTACAATAGGATTGTGCTACAGTATCCTGTTTTCTCCGCCCACAGTCACAATAACCCGCTGTTTGTCAAATCACCTTTTCCATAGCTTTGGCACGCCTTGGAAACCGAGTTCATGAAAATGTGCAGGTGCATGCGTTTACATCCATTCAATCAAACTCTAAACAGTGGAACAATAATTCATCCTATCATAAAAAAACACCCTTGTGAGAAAACTGGTGTTCAAAAATTTGAAGCAGATGTTCATTTTATATTTCGTGTTCTAGGATCCTTTTATATTTGTCTTTCAGTTCTCTTTTACTGAGACCAAGAATATTTTTTTGGTACCATTTTATTTCTGGTCCAATTTGAGTTTATAGTGATTATTATAAATTATTATAAATACACACAAGCCAAGAACACCAACACATTAAGTGTGCTGATGAATATCGCTGCAACCTGTTTGTTAATAATAATGAAGCAAGAAACAGGAGAAAAAAAGGTGTCCTCTTTGGGGACAGTGTGTCGCTGCAAGTATTTTGGTTGATACTTAACTTTTAAATGATAATCTCTCAATAGAACACAACCAAATGCAACAGATTTTCACTAAACCAGTAACCTAATAGTAAAACTCAGAAATGTGTTTGGGACCACACAACCAAGCTGGCACCAGTTTAAAAGGCAAGTCTAGATCTGCTTCCAAAATAACTGTGGTGTAGTTAAATTGTGGTTTGAAAGCAAAGCAAACACAACATTAATTTTTCTCAGATTTTAATAATAATTTAAAAGCTACTACTACTGCTGCTGATGCTGGTCATGGAATCTTTTTTAAGAAGCAATCTACAGTATGTAGTAGCACAAATAATAAGATATGAAGACAAAAGCAAACGATTCAAAGTGATTTTTTTTACCATTTACTATGTGAAATAATACACTAGACCACACCATGCCAGAAAAGCAACTGATAAATCCAGAGCACCTTGCAACACGATGTAGACAGAGATTAAAGTGGGCCGGAATGATCTGGCACCTTGAATTAATAAGCAATTAAATCTGATAGACACATTAATGCATATTACTGTCAAATTAGTTATTTTTTCATGGCTGGCATGGAGATACTTTCTTAGTAATAGCAACATAATGTAATCCCGCGGTCTGCTTACACCCTCAATAAATCCTGCTTTCTTCTAATTCTTGTGATGTGTTCAAGGTGCAGATGTAAATAAAGAATTCAAACTGCTCCACTGACATCCTGAAATATGTATAAAAGTGGTCGTGATACAGCTTCAGCTCCTGGATCAAACCATGAAATTCTCCCTGCTGCTGCTTTCTCTTGAGAATTGGATGAACCCACAATCTCGGTTTCTTCCTTTTCTTGTTTAGAAACATCAGGACCAGCTCATCATCGCTTGATGTAGACTCCTTTACTTCGTAGTCAGTTTTGTAAAATTGCAATGTTTTTGTGTGTATATACATTACACGACACATTCGCATCTGAAAAATTCAGAATTTCGTGTTGTTTTTTTGTAACGCGGTCGGTGTATAAAGGCCTTAACACTGACAAACGGAGAAAGATGTAAACAAAGACAGGAGAGGAAGATGAGAGATTTTTTTCCACTTCAAATCAATTTATATAGCGCCAATTCACAACAGGCGCTTTATATGGTACGGTAAAGACCCCACAGTATTAGAAAGAAGCCCAATAATTGCCCCCCCCCCATGATCAAGAATTTGGCGACAGTGGGAAGGAAAAACTCCCTTTTAACAGGAAGAAACCTCCGCAGAACCAGGCTCAGGGAGGGGCAGCCATGTGCTGTTACTGGTTGGGGGTGAGGGGGAAAAGAAAAAACCAAAGGTAAGGATCCCTAAGAAAGTGAAATTTTATAAACTAGAAATTTAAATCTTACATATAATGTCCTAAATCATTGTAGAGTTTTTAAATCAGAAGTTGGATATATACATGCTGTGTTGCTGATATATATTTTTGTAAAACGTCATGGAAAACAAATTTAAATATACTAATTTTGCATGGAGGTTGCATGAAAATACCAGGCAGTTTGGTGCAGTTCAGTGCAGGCTAAACTGGTTAGTTTGCAGAACTGTGGTGAAGTTTACAGTAATGCATTATGTTGGACTGGTGCAGAGCAAGCTGTGGTGTTCATGGTCATTTTAGCTTACATCAAGGGTAGCAGACCCTAAGTTAAATTTAAGCTGATGATGCTAATTAGATTCACTCACCAAATTCTACCTTTTATACTCGCTTTATGTCTAGGGTTTGGAAAGCAGCCATGCATCTTTGAAAGGTTAAACATTTGGTTATCTTGTTTAATTCAGGTCCACAGAGAGCAGCGCAGTTCAGCTGATCAGAGTCTGCACATAAAGAAAAATCTACTGGCGCTCACAAAACAAATTATTACATGACTTATATCTAAGTAATTTCTTATGCACTGCTACAACTGATCTTCAGGTTCCCTCACCTGCCAAATCCCACTTTAACCCCTGGGTGCAGGGTCCTGCATACTACAATCATAAATCTCACACCCATATACGTTAAGCTAGAAAGAAACATAAACAGCCTTGCAGTCTGATACGTTCAAAGAGCAAATGTCTCGCATTAAGGAACACATTAATTTTATTACCTCTTTCTATTCTCGAAAGGTTTTCAGAGTATAGATGAACACTTCTTCCCATGCCCTTGTTATGAGTGCTGTCACACAATAGTGCATATGACATGAAACAATTCCCATAAGCCAGGGCAGGTCCCTAGGATCCGGTTTGCTTTGATTGGTCATCTGTGGCTTCTCGTTTACAGTATGACTCTGCAGTCATGATCATCTTTTATGTTCTGTGAACTACCTTCAGTGGTCTGCTCAGCATCACAATTGCAATCACGTGCGTAGATGTAAACACTGGTTCCACAAAAAAGGACGCCCTCTTTAGATATAAATGAGCCTCTGCATTTGTGTATACCGCTCAGACCACACACATATGAAAAAAAGGTTCTGTCTGACCGAGTAACAACAGGCAGTTTTCCACTTCTGGTCCTCTGTGTGCCAGTTACTTGATTTATTACTGCAAACAGAGCCCCAAGATGTTAATGTGAAAAACAAATAAGAGACATTTCATCAGGAGAAATTTAACCTTTTCTGATTAAAGAAACACATTTGGTAAAATACAATTACTCACTATTTTGAAGTACCTACACACAGTACCATAAATGAAGATTTATAAGAATAAATAAATGCATATAACTTGGATCAGTCTGTAAGAATAGAGCTAATGACGCCATTAAGCTGCTGAGTTTTAGCTGCCTCCCTCTTCTTTATGGCTGCAGTGTTGCCTCACTCTGAATGTGCACTAACTCCTTCAACATATGTACAGCTAGTGAAATTCAACCAGCTGGGTCAACATCACCCTTTCTCACGCTCAGTTTTTCTCTCATACTTTGCCTTGGGTTGATACATACACAGTACATTATTGTTATCAATGTTACCAGGAACAATGGCAACTTTTTTTTTTTTGCCTCTATACCCCACTCTTTCAATTTATGTCAAGGAGTTTATTCACTGATTTGAGAGGTTGTAATCACAGAGTTGTGGTTGTAAGTAGTAAAAAAAAATAAAGAAATGTGAGTAAAATTTGAATTACAAGTTTGCAGCTCTCAGTATATTTGTATAAATATCATGTTTCTACATGTTCTCACATTTTATTCTACAAGCTCTCATATTTTACAACATATTTACCTTCATACCTAAACTGTATGTGTCACGGTCCTGGGTCTTTTGACCCAGTGTTTTGAGTTGTTATGCCTTATGTCCTAAGTTAAGAGTATCTTCAGTTTTGTATTCTTAGATTTTGTGTTCTATGGTTTTCTGATTGTGTTCTGTTACTGGTTTTCTCTGTGGTTCTTGTCTATCTCTTTGGTCACGTCCCAGTGTCTGTCTGTTCGGTCCTCTGTCTCCCCAGTCTGTTGTCTCTGTCTTTGTTTGTTACTCAGTCAAGTTCACGTGTCTTAGTCTGGGTCTCAGTGTGTGTGTGTGTCACTTCCTGTTTTACTTTGCAAGTCCTTCGTCCCGTGTGCTTCATGTTCAGTTTTGCTTCCCCTTGTGTCATTAAGTAGATTCTGTTCAGCTGTGTTCCCCACCTGTTGCCTGTTCCCTTGTCATCTTGTGTGGGTATATATTGTCTCTGTTCCCCTTTGTCCTTGTCGCGATCTCCCTCATCCTTCATTGTGTGTGTAACTTTGGTCAGTCAGTCAGTCAGTCAGTTATCCAGTTATCCAGCCTTGTTATGGTCTGCCTTGTTTTGTTCACCTTTTACCAGCAATAAATAAAGCTGAGTTTTGAGTTCAGTTCTGTCTTTGAGTCCTGCACTTTGGGTCCTCTCTCTACCTGCCACACACAATACATGAGAGAAGATCACGACCACATAATGGACCCAGCAGACTTGGTGAGGGATCGACAGCGAGCGATCGCTTCATTCCTGGGGGAAAAAATGAGGTGGGAGTCACAGCACACCCTGGAGCAGGAGTCGCCATATTACAGGACTCGTCTGGCCCGGGGGGGGCCCGCGAAGTTGCACTTCTTACACCCGACCCACCTGTTACAAGAGTGGCGGGGCTGAGCTTTTCACCAGCCACTCATTCTCCACCCACATCACCAAGTTCTTCCCACTCAGGGAAGAGGGGCGCTCGGCGACAGAAGACTGGATATGAGGCTGAGTTCTGCGGCCTCACCCCACTCCAGTCAATCTTCCGGTTCCTGGGGATTCCCGAATCAGCACTAACCAGCTCACCCCCGGAGTTTCCGTCCTGCTTGTAAAGCTGCATTATCTGTGGCAGCCACATTAAAAAATGTTCAGTGTGTGTCTCAGTCAGCCAGTGTCAAAAATGTTCATTGTGTGTCTCAGACAGACACCGTCAAAAATGTTCAGTGTGAATCTTTGCCGGCCACTTCCAGTTGTGTTGCCTTGCTAGCCCAGTTAAGGTCCCTTCGCTACACTCTCCTGCCTGCACCTGCACCCGAACCCGAGGCCTCTGCTCCGCTTGCACCTGCATCTGCACCTGCACCGAACCTGAGGCCTCTGCTCTGCCTGCACCTGTACCCGAACCCGAGGTCTCTGCTCTGCCTGCACCTGCACCTGAACCTGAGGGTCACTGTCGTTGGCCTCCAGAGAACTTCCTTCGCCGACGCCGGCCTCCAGCCAAATGACTCGAGGGTCTCCATCGCCGTCGTTGTCAGCCTCCTGCCAAGCCTCCGGAGCTGTCCCGTCGACTCTGTCGCAGCGGCTGGCCCCCAGAACTGCTTTGTCTCCGCCGCTGACCCCGTGGCCGGCCCCCAGAACTGCTCAGTCTCCGCCGCTGGCCCTGTGGCCGGCCTCCAGAGAATCGCCGCCTTCATCGCTGGCCTCCCGGTCGGCCTCCTGAACTATTTTCCCTGAGTTTTGTACTTGTTTTGCTCCCTTGGGGTCTGTTTTGTCTTTGAAAGACTGGTGCTGAGCCACCTGAAGGACATCACAGAGTCCTTGCTGGACCCCCTGCAGTTTGCTTACTGGGCAAAAAGGTTGGCCGAAGATCCAGTCAATATGGTACTCCACTACATCCTGCATCACCTCGATCAACCGGGGACATACGCCAGGATCCTGTTCGTGGACTTCAGCTCGGCGTTCAACACTGTCATCCCAGACATCCTCCACCGGAAGCTCAGCCAGCTCACTGTGCCCGCCTCCACCTGTCAGTGGATCACCAGTTTCCTGACAGACAGGCAGCAGCAGGTGAGTAGCATCACATCCCACACACAGACCATCAGCACCGGCCTCCCCCAGGGGTGTGTTCTCTCCCCGCTGCTCTTCTCCCTCTACACTAATGACCGCATCTCAGGAGAACCATCTGTGAAACTCCTGAAGTTCACAGATGACACCACCATCATTGGTCTGATCCAGAACAATGACAAGTCCACGTACAGACAGGAGGTGGACCAGCTGGTCCACTGGTGCAGTCAGAACCACCTGGAGCTGAACCCGCTCAAGACTGTGGAGATGACGGTGGACTTTCAGAGAAACCCCCCACCCTCCCCTCTCTCACCATCCTCAACAATACAGTACCTACTGTGGATCACTTCAGATTCCTAGGATCCACCTTTTCACGGGATTTGAAGTGGTCCTCACATATAGACTCTGTCCAGAAGAAGGCCCAGCAGAGGTTGTACTTCCTGTGGCAACTTAGGAAGTTCAACCTGCCACAGGAGCCTCTGATCATCCAGTCTGTCCTGTGCACATCAATCACTGTCTGGTTCAGCTCAGCCACGAAGCAGGACAGGGCCAGACTGCAATGGACAATCAGGTCTGCAGAGAGGATCATCGGTGCTGATCTTCCCT
>VUQS01076021.1:0-14414 GCA_015108495.1 Heterochromis multidens
CCTGCTTGGTACTTTTATAAAGAATCATAATATATCCCACCATTCTTATGAAGATGATACACAGTTGCAGTTATCATTTTTCTCTGATGATCTAACCTCTGTTCACAAACTAATAAGCTGCACTGATGACATTAACTGCTGGATGTCTCAAAACCTTTTAGAACTGAGCAGATAAAAGACAGAAAAAAAGTTGGACCATTTATCATCCCTGTCTCTGAAACACAGTGAGCAAGTCAGGAACCTTGGCATCATTCTGGACAGTGATCTCAGTTTTGATAATCACATCAAAAAGGTTACCAGAACTGCTTTCTATCTCTTAAAAATATATCTAATATATCTATATCTCAAACTGACTCTGAGAAACTGGTTCATGTTTTCATATCAGGCAGGTTAGATTATTGTAGCGCTCTATTTGCACCACTTTCCAAATCATCAACAGGACGACTTCAGCTCATTCAAAATGCAGCAGCCAGAATCCTTACAGGTAAATGGAAATTTGACCACAATACCCCAGTATTGAAGTCACTTCATTGGCTCCCAGTGCAATATAATCAGATGCAGATCTTTTAACTGTTCTTAGAATTAGATCTAAATGTGATGAAGGTGCTTTCAGTTATTGTGGTTGTGCTCTTTGGAACAAGCTGCCTGCTGACCTGATATCAATTACATCTGTGCATACAGTCAAAAACAGACTCAAAATATTTTTAATCACACAGGCCTACACTCAATAGGTGTTTTTGTTTTGTTTTATATTTGTTGCGCTTTGTTTTATTATATTTTGCATGGTCATGGACCATGGTCATGGTCATGGATTGACCTCCCCAGAGCCCATTATTACTGAAGCAGTGTGGGATCATCTTGACAGAGAACAGAACAAAAAGCAGCCAACATCTAAAGAAGAGCTTTGAATGTCCTTCAAGAAGAAGACTACTTAAAGAAATGACAAGAAAGCTGCCTAATTCAAACTGTGTTGAAGAATAAATTTCAAACTTGTTAGAATTGTACAAACTCTGTTTTTGCCCTATACACTATTTTCATGTATGTTTCAATAAATCACTACACCTATTTCCCATTTTCCTAGCAAAATATAAGGAAATAAGGGGTGTCTCAAGACTTTTGCACAAGGCTTAGTTTTAGATACAAAGTAAATTATAGCACATTAATGTAAAAATCACTGTAATCTTGTTGTTTTTCAAAATCACACACCGTTGGTATAGGCATTTGTAGTGATTTTCTTTTTGCATGCTTGTAATCTCACAAGGAAATGTTTGTTTTATATATACTGCACATAGTATGTATAGTACATCTCATAAGGCTTATGTCTTATAGTCATGACCAAAGGTTAATGCAGGGTGATCAAAAGCATATTCATGAACTGTAAACAGCTTCATCAGTATAAAAGTTAAATTCATCACAAAAACCCAATTGCAATTTGGCCCTAACATTAAAAATAATAGCTAATAGCAGTTCCATCTCATTAGCACAGGAGAAAGTGCGAATCAGTTGACGTCACACAATTGAGAGCAGACGCTTCTCTATAAAATAGGAGGTGCTTGAAATCACTGCCTGCCTGTGTTAGAAATGGTTGCCATGATTTAGCCACTTCTCACAAAGAAAAACATCAAGAAAAGACTGAAATTCTGCAAAAAGTACAAGGACTCGACAGCAGAAGATTGGTGAAAAGTTATTTTCTCTGATGAAGCCCCTTCTGACTGTTAGGGACTTCTGAACAATTGATAGTCTGAAGGAGGAAAGGTGAATGCTACCATGAGTTGTGCCAACAGTGAAGCATCCCGAGACTATCCATGTATGTGGTTGCTTCTCATCCATGGGAGTGGGCTCACTCACAATTCTGCCCAAAAACACAGCTGTGAACAAAGAATGGTATAAAACTGTCCTCAAAGGCCAACTTCTTCCAATGATCCAGGAGCAATCTGGTGATAATCTGTCTGTTTTCCAGCATGATGGAGCACCATGTCACAGGGCAAACGTGATAACTAAGTGGCTTGGAGAGCATCAAATTAACATTTTGGATCTATGGCCAGGAAACTCCCCAGATGGGAATCCAATTGACATGGTCAATCATATGGTGAATTCTTGAAAAGCAAGTGAACAAATAGAAGCCCACAAACTGATCAACTTGGAGCACTGATAAGGCAGGAATGGATTGCCAGTAATCATGATTTGGCTGATATCACCATGCCACACAGAATTGCAGAAATTATGGGTCATTACTGTAAACACTGACTGCATAAATTAGATTTATTTCCAAATAAAAGTCTTTAATGTTATGAAACCATTGAAACATATAAAAATTCATTCCAATAAAAAGTGAAGCAGTAATCAAGTAAACATTATGCTGTATGAGAAAAATGCAAAAGGAACCAGTTTAATAAATAAATCACAAGTCTTATTAACAGAGTATTGGCAGCAGCAGCAGATTTTAATAGTTTTGCTGCTTCCTAGTGGTAAAGTAAGAGATTACAGTCCAGCAGATCTTTTGTTGATCCAAAGATTTACTGTACTTTGTGTTCTCACTCATTTCACCAGCCATCAGACAAACTGCTATTTTACAAACAAGAAGATTTTGGACCATAGAAAACACAATGCCAAATATATTTTTAGTAGCAGAGGCAAACACTGAGGTTTTGAGTTAGATTTTTGAAAAATGTTGGGACAACTGCAACAAAACACCAAATGGAACATGTAATAACAAATTCCACTTTTTAATTGTGAATGATTGATAAATAATATGCTTCTGATTCAGGGCATATCAGACCAAATTTGAGAACTGCTGATTTTGTGAGAATAAAGGGTAAAATGGGGGATTATATAAATTATTCTTATGAAACACTGCAGTTATTACCATACATACTGTGACAAGAGGGACTTCATTACAAACCAAAGAGATCATATTCCACTGACACACTGCATAAATTACAGGCTTTCTCCTGTTCATGTATTTTTGGTTTGGGGCTCTGCAGGAAATAAAACATTTTACATGATTCTTAGAAATTCTGAAAATCACTCCTCTGATCTGGGGCAAATTCAAGCCATAAATTAGAGAGTTACTGACGGGAGGAATGATCAAAAGCCCCAGAGATAAAACAACACTGGCAAAGGGGTTAATTTTGTCAGCCTTAAAATGGCTCAATGAAAGTTCACAGAATACAGGGAAAGAATAGTTTAGAAATGTGACTATGTGGGGCAGGCCGATTTTCAACACTTTGCCTCTCAATTCAGCTACCTGCAGACAAGAAGAAGGAGGTAACAAAAAACAGGAGGATAAAGATAGTTGTTATAGTAAGAACTCGACCTACTATGCCGTTCACAGTTGTGTCCACACATGAGAGATGAACCACAGGCCAGTTAGAACAGAAAAGCCTGTGCAGTTTATTCCCTCACAAAGGCAAACGACTGGCCCAAAACATACAGAGACCAACAGCAAATTCAGAGCAGAGTTTGGCAAAAGCAATAAGACGTAACACCATCTTAAATATTAATCATAATCATAATCAAAATCATTGAACATGATGCCAAGAATAGTCAGCTCACACGACACAAACATGTAAATAACATACACCTGGGTGAAACAAGATGGACGTGAGATCAAATAAGTGTCAGACAGAGGGTTCGTTAGAAACCTGGGGAAGAAGAAGTTGAGCCGTACAGAGAGTTTAAAGACAGACACCTGATGAAAATATATTCTCCAGGAAGACTGGTGGAATAATCACTGTTAGATGGAACAGGCTTGTACATATTCCTGAGCATCCTTCTCTAAAATGGACCACCAAAATGATCGCTTGAGGAATGAGATGATGCAGAGGTTCAGATTGAGCCTGCTTAACCTGATTTTCAGTTTCCCAAGTGATGGCACCTACAACACAAGAGGAAGACAAGACTGTTTCAGAAAGTGATGAACTGGAGTCTGAGGAGAACTGATGGGACAAAGCATCAGGTTTGATGTTTCGTGAGCCTGGACGATAGATAATAATGAAGTTAAACCGACAGAAAAATACTGACCACTTAGCTTGCCTGGAATTTAACCTGAGGTGGGAAGTAACAAAGTACAAACACTTTGTTACTGTACTTAAGTAGAATTTTCAAGTATCTGTACTTTACTTGAGTATTTATTTTTCTGGCAACTATTTACTTTTACTCCCTACATTTTAACACAAATAATGTACTTTCTACTCCTTACATTTTCAAAACGGGCTCGTTACTTTTGGTTTAAGACATTTGAGAGGAGTTTTTATTTCAAGCTAGCTCTACAGAAGAGGTACAAGCATAAAAGGAGTAACGTTTTTTAAGTGTCAGGTAATTTTAAATGCAATGTTTCTATCAGCTCAACAAATATCAGCAAACACACAAACTGTTTGTGTGCAGTTTGTCTCACATTGTGTCTGCTAGCTAAAGGTCCAGCTGCTGCATTTCCCAGGGAGAGAAAAGAATGAGAGTTAACTTCACTCAGAGATGGAGAAAGATGCAAGAAAGACAGGACAGGAGAGGAAGAAGAGAGGTTATATTTAAAGGCAAGGACTGCTCAGTGACATTTGATAAACTGGAAATTTAAAGCTTACATGTAAGTCCTCATGTTTTTAAATCAGATATTGGGTCTAGGTATGATGTGAAGTTATGTTTCTTTCACACTGTGAAACGTCCTGCAATAGAGAGACTCAGACAATAAATACAAACAGGAGGACGAGCAGGATAACAAACAGGTGAGGAACACAGCTGGGAACAATCAACAAGGCAAAGGAAGCGAAGCTAGACGAGACACACACGAGACCAGAGACTGTCAAAGTAAAACAGGAAACACAACACTCACACTGAGACTCGGACTAGGACACGTGAACTTAACACTGAGACTAGAGACAGAGCGAGAGACAGAGAGAGCGAGGCACAGAGAGAGAGTGAGCCAGAGGAAGAGCCATAGACAGAGACAGAGAGACAGAATGGGAACTCGAGGTATAAACTAATGAACACCAAAATATCAAAACCTTTCAAGATACAAAAATACAAAACTAAAGATACTCTAAACTCAGGACAAGGCATAACAACTCAAACAGTGGGTCCACAGACCCAGAACCATGACAGTTTTTTCAGAAGTAAAAAATGAACCCTTCATTTGAGTGCATTTTGTGAAATTTTCCTGTTTATGTTTTGTTGTGTTATTCAAAGATATGTATGTCTGTGTATTCAGAGCATGCTATAAAGCATGCATAAAGAAGATGATAGAGGTACTATGTTATGTTCCATGTCCACTAAAGATTAGGGAAATTTAGTGGACATTTTAAGACACTAGACAGAATAGTTTGTGTGAAATAAATCCAAAGTAAGTAAATTCAGTGCAATGACAAAAACAGTGCGAGTAGTAATTAAAATATCCAAAAAATAAAGTACTGCAAAATTAAAAGGAAAAACTAAATTAACAAAAGAGGAAGTGATGTGACTTTGAAGACAGATGTCATTAGATGGAAAGTGCACAAAATTCAGTAGGAATAAATAGCAACAGAATGCTGATTGATGGACATCTGCAGCTGCATTGAATATTGGCCTGTAGACACATTCAGTAGTGACTTTGATGAATATTTAGCTCTTATGGCATGCAATAGTGCATTAATAATTTGCTTTTCTGCAATTCGATATTTGTTGAATAATTGGTTGAGTCATTGTATAAAATAAATTGATAAATAACATGTTGAATATCTGATAATCACATCAAAAATTAGAGATTTGGATGGAGGAAAGAGCAGAGGAGATGAAGAGTGCAGCAGATTGGTGAGACGCCAAAGGAGAAGGAAAGGTGAGGAAGAGGTGAGCATCCAAAATACTAGGAAGAGGGCGCACAATTTAAAAGGAGTCATTATGGTTATGAGAGTTATGAGAACAGGGCTGGTAAAGTTTAAAAACTGAACTAAGTACGGTCAGAATACTGTCTCGCAAATGACAACTTCATCAACATTTAAATTTTTTTTTAAAGGTTTTACTCCTGCTGCTTAAAATAAAAAATAGTAACAAACAAGAAGAACTCAAATTGCACTAATTGTTTAATTCAGTATCATCCTGTGATTTCAACCTTTAAGTAGCACATAATGTGTGACATTTTATATTAATTTTACTATAAAATAGTAAATAACTTTTAAAAAGACTTCAGGGCTGGGCTAAGCCCCCAGTGTTTCAAGATCCTAGCAACGCCCCTGCCTCAGGACATTTCAACTTTGCAGCAAAGACACTGATGACAAGTTCCAGTGAAAAAAAATAAAGCTAGATGTATTTTCTGTAAAAAGAATGAACATACCTTGCACAAATATAGGAAGTTCAAGGAGAAAACAGTTATGACAAAATCAAATTCATTCAAGCGAAAAGGTTGTGCTCTCAAGTTTGGTCACTACTCAAAGAGTTGCAACAGTAGGAATGTTTGTGACTTGTGCTACAAGCAGAATTCTACTTGTTTACCTAAAGAATGAATTAAAGAGAACCAAAAACCACCACAACCCAAGCAAAATCAGAGTCATGAAATGTCAAGTGTGACTCAGGAAGGAGTACAAGCCGCACAACATCAAGAAACGAACATAACTCCCACTTTAAATACAGTAATTCTTAATGGAGATAAAACACAAACAGCTGCAATAATTCCTGTTTTGAGTTCACAACATAACCAGCATGAGAAGTTCTTGTATATGTGCTCTTGGATTCTCAAAGTGACAAACTTTGTTTTGAATGAAGTAGCAGAAGCCTTAGACGTGAACAAAGAACAAGTCAAGCTTAAGCGTTCTACTATGACCTCAAAAACAAGAGTTGTAAGTTCTTGACATTGAGTGACCTAATCCAAAGGAAATAACTCCTTCAGATGTCGTCAGAGTCTTTAAATCAGATTTCTCAGAAAGAACTGGAGAAAATGATGCTGTGTATCAAGATTATCTCAAATTCTTGTCAAAGTTGAGAGAAAACACTGTGCAAAATGATACAGGTCACATTGGAATAGCATTGCCGTTTAAGGATCGAAACTACCCAACAGCAAGATATGTGCCATACATTGTCTGAAGTGTCTTGAAAGGAATCTAAAGAAAGACCAAAAGTAATACAGAGAACATGTAAATTTTATGAATTAAATAATTTCACTTGGAGATGCAGACAAGATTCCTGATAAAGAAAATGAGAACAATTTAGCTTGGTACATTCCACATCACGGGATTTATCATTCAAAGAAATCATGGAAAATACATCTGGTATTTGACTCCTCTGCCAAATTCAAAGACACACTGCTCAGTGACCATCTCCTCACTGGACTGGACTTGACAAATACACTATATTACCAAAAGTATTCACTCGTTTGCCTTCACACGCATGTGAACTTGAGTGACATCCCATTCTTAATTTAGGTTTTAATATGATGTCGGCCCACGCCTTGCAGCTATAACAGCTTCAACTCTTCTGGGAAGGCTTTCCACAAGGTTTAGGAGTGTTTATGGGAATTTTTGACCATTCTTCCAGAAACACATTTATGAGGTCAGACACTGATGTTGGACGAGAAGGCCTGGCTCACAGTCTCTGCTCTAATTCATCCCACAGGTGTTCTGTTGGGTTGAGGTCAGGACTCGTGCAGGCCGGGTAAGTTCTTCCACACCAAACTTGCTCATCCATGTCTTTATGGACCTTGCTTGTGCACTGGTGCATGTTGGAACAGGAAGGGCCATCCCCAAACTGTTTGAGAGCATGAAATTGTCCAAAATGTCTTGGTATGCTGAAGTATTAAGAGTTCCTTTCGCTGGAACTAAGGGGCCGAGCCCAACTCCTGAAAAACAACCCCACACCATAATCCCACCTCCACCAAACTTTACACTTGGCACAATGCAGTCAGACAAGTACTGTTCCCCTGGCAACCGCCAAACCCAGATTTGTCCATCAGATTGCTAGACCGAGAAGCGTGATTCGTCATTCCAGAGCACACATCTCCACTGCTCTAGAGTCCAGTGGTGGCGTGCTTTACACCACTGCATCTGACGCTTTTGCATTGCATTGGTGATGTAAGGCTTGGCAGCTGCTCAGCCATGGAAACCCATTCCATGAAGCTCTCTATACACTTTTCTTGAGCTAATCTGAAGGCCACATGAAGTCTGGAGGTCTGTAGCTACTGACTCTGCAGAAAGTTGGTGACCTCTGCGCACTATGTGCCTCAGCATCTGCTGACCCTGCACTGTGATTTTATGTGGCCTACCACTTCGTGGGTGAGTTGCTGTCATTCCCAATTGCTTTCACTTTGTTATAATACCACTAACAGTTGACTGTGAAATATTTAGTAGCAAAGAAATTTCACGACTGGACTGGACTGCACAAGTGGCATGCTATCACGGTACCATGCTGGAATTCACTGAGCTCCTTTCACAAATGTTTGTAGAAGCAGTCTGCATGCCTAGAATGTTTCATTAGTTTCATGTCAAAAGAGAAGATCAAGATTTTTTTAAGGTTCTTATGATGAGAGAATGGCAACTTGGATACCTCACCATCAGTTTACAGAACGCAGCCTCATTTCCTGGCTGTGCCAACTTCATCCTAAATATCTGGCAACAGAAGGGTAAGGTCAGTCTACTAAATAAATTAAATGTTTCATTCAAAGGAATTTCTATGTAGATGATGGTTTGGCAAGTGTTCAAACTGAGAAGGAGGCCTTTCAGCTTGTCAAGGAATCAAGAGAACTTTGCATGCCACGATTAAGGATTTAAACATGGCCTTGAGTTTACCACATATGGAAAGAGCTCTTGGAGTGGAGTGGTGTGTCACATCTGACTCATTCATGTTCAGAGTTCAAATGAAACCCAATCCACTAAGATAAGGCATGCTGTCTTGTTTCAATTCAATTTTATTTATATTGCGCCTAATCACAATGAGGCCTCAAGGCACTTTATATTGTAAGGAAAAGACCCTACAATAATACAGAGAAAACCCCGACATTCAAATGACCCCCTATGAGCAAGCACTTGTCAACAGTGGGAAGGAAAAACTCCCTTTTAACAGGAAGAAAGGAAAAATATTTTAAAATGTGTGAAATGTAGAAAGTACAGAAGATGTACAGAAGAACAAAGAATGGGTGACTTACCAAAAGATAGGACAGAAACAGCTCCACCTTTCACTTACGTTGGCATAGACTGCTTTGGTCCATTCTAAGTTAAAGAGGGAAGGAAGATCTCAAAAGATACGGTCTTTTATTTACCTGTTTATGTTCAAGAGTCATAAATATAGAAGTGGTTGATGGCATAACAACTGAAGAAGAATGGTGACTAATTCCCTTTTTGCAGCATGCAGCCAATGATTTTAGGATTTTGGGGGATTTTATTATTTATTAGTTTTATCTTTGTTTTCACTTTAGTAATCACATCAAATTTAGTCATTTTACATGCTGTGTCTTATTTTACATTAACAGTCTTTATTTTGTCAATGTTTTGTATTTAGTTTTTACAGTTGGATTTGGAGAGAAGTCTTAGAATAAACCAGTAGAAAGAAAACCACTTGTGCCTGCCTGTGCTTCGAGGGAAATATATGTCATGGTCCTGGGTCAGCTGACCCAGTGTTTCTGAGTTTTGGGACTTTCAAATGTTTATTTGAATATTCTATTATTCCTGGTTTGCTGAATATCTATCTATATATTTGTTTTGTGTGTTCTTAGTATTTAGTCTAGCATGCAGTTCTTAGTTATCTTTGAGTTTTGTTTTCCTCCCTCAGTGTTCCCCGTCCTCTTGTGTCAAGTATAATAAGAATTTTGTTGCTCCGGCAGGAAGAAGATTGTGTGTGTTATTCTGATATCAAATGTGGATCCCCAACCTGCTCTTATAATAATTATTATAAGATTATATTTTTGTTATTTGCCAGTTTAATACAATGTGTTTGTGTGTGATTGTCAGTGCAAAGAAGCAGTGAGGAGGATGGAGAGAGAGGACAGAGAGATTATACAAGAGCAGGAAGAACCAGGTGAGCAAATAAGCAGATAGTGAAGTTAGGTGGAAAAATAATTATTTTTCACAAAATAATTTTTCATGCATTTCATATATGCTTTGTGTGCTTTCCAGTAGCACACTTAAAAATGTCAGTGGACATTCTAAACAGAACATATTAACTGATATGAATGGCAGCATTTTACAGGATTCATATCACTGTAAACATGCCTGAACAGGATGGCTGCCACTACATTGATGTGACAGTCTACAAATCTATTCTCTATTGTGCTGAGTCTGCACAATAAAGGCAGGGTTTGTTTGAATTCAAAAACTTTAATGTAAAAACAGCTCTCTTACCTGTTTGCTTCTTGTCCAGGTGTATGGAGTTGCAGGGTGATTTTCCACTGTCTTTATTGAATAATGCTACTTTAAGTGCTTGATGATTTTGTGGACTACCTCTACAGCATGTGGTTAAGAGACTTAAACAATGTTGTGCATGTTTCTCCTTTCTCCTCACAAATTCTGGTCAGCATGATTGAGCCTTTGCCTCAGGTTTGTTAACTAAAGGGTCCACCCTAAAACCAGTGAATTATATTGAAATCTGTGATTATTCATTCTGAATTATTCTTAGACACTGTATCCAACTAATTAAGTTGCTTTTGAAGACAACATTGTAATGTGTATGCAACTGAAATGAGGGTTGCAAATGTGCAAAGAGTTGCCTACATTTACAAACAGCATATTCTGTTCATATCAATTACAAGGTACAGTACTGCATGCATGACATGACTCGGGGCTGAGCCCCCTAAAGGTTTGAACCTAGATTCGCCCCTGGACTCAGTCATGTTGCTTTTATACCTTGGTCATCAGAAACCATTTTCCTCCAGATAAAACTGTTTTGTGATTGTGCAATATGAAGAAATAAGCCCTCTGTCTCAAATGCCACATGTCAAATGGATTTGACTGGCACAGATTGCAGAGGATAAGGTTTCAGACCACAAATTTCCAGCCTGACATACTCGGCAAATCTGGCTTACCAGTGAGGCATAAAGAGCTGTCGTGTTCTCTCACAGAGGTTTCCTTTGGAGAAAACTTTGTCTGTCTGACCTTTTGACAGAATTCCTGTCTTGACTTTTTCTTAATTTATGATACAGAATATGTACTATTGTTAAGACTTGTCTTGTCTTTTGAGTATACTCTTTTAGGCATTGTTTAACTGTGTTCTACATTTCCTCTGTATTCATCTTGCACTGTATCAAAGGCACTTAAATTTAATGAACACAATTTCTGATTTTAGTAATCATACTTCTTCCATTTCTTGTTATGCTCACCAGCCACTACATGTTCACTTCACATATCACTATATTAATTCTATGCTGCTTTATACGGCATTTTCTAAAATGTCCATTAACTGGCAAAATTAATTAGAAAAAAATGTGATTTGGAAGCTACACAAATATCACACAATTTAAGCATTTACACACAGAGATTGTACTGGTAGAATTTTAGGAAAAAACACATTCTCTTCCGGAAATGCTTCTCTAGTTAAGAAAATTATACCAACACTGTGGATATAGCCAGATGTCAAATAGCCACATTCAATTCGAAGAGGCGGTATTAGCAACATATGACCAATCACATACACAAAGTTATATCTTACAAAGATGGTCAAACTCTAACATTTTTTATGAAGATCTGAATAGGTTAAAACATAGAACAGGCTAAGTTCAACACCATAGTTCAATTCAGTTTTTTTTTTTTTCAATTCAGTTTTATTTGTATAGCACCAAATCCAAGCAGTCACCTCAAGGCAGTTGGTAGTTGCAGCCAAAGCAGTGGTAAGAGTGTGATAGAAGAAATCACTGTACAGTATATATAACCTAATATTTAAAAAATCTGTGTAAGTGTGTGCTTAAGCATTTTGACTGGAAAACTGAAAACTGTACTGATAAAGTCAATTTAAAGCTAGAAAGGAAAGCCTGCAAAAATGTTGACTGTGTAAGTTAATAGATTTATCAGTATCACATGATAATTGCATATTATTTTAAAATAATGTCTTGCTTAAATGTAGGTATTCCTCATGTTTTTTGTTCTTTTTTCTGCAATGATAGTGCTATTATTCCAGGGGAAAAAAACATTAAACTTTGCTTTCTTCCAGGATTTCTTCTCTTCTTTGTAGATACACAAACTCTGTATCTACAAAGATGTAAGAAGTAAAGCAGTAAAATTGGTGCTTTCAAAAAGGCCAGAGTATGTCTGTATTTTCAGACTGGCTCTAAGATTCCATCTGAGGGCCTTTATTTTGCAGACTGTCACTGTAGCACCTCGGGTAATTGTGCAATAGATCTCTGCCAGATGGTGACCCTCTGCCAGTGATGTAGCAATAGGGACTGGACTCTCGCAGGTTAATTTTCTCTGGCTCTGCGAGAGATTTTCCAGGAGTCTCCTCGCTCTGTGATATAGTTTAAAATCCATGTCCTCAGCCCTCGCCTCTGGGTACTGTTTCTGCCATTCAGGCAGACAAATTTTCATTCTGAAAGCTTCATAGAATTTGTCATCTTAGCTGCATGTGGTTTCAGCTGCAGCCTTTGAAATGATGACAAACTGTCATTACAGACAGACCCAACAAGTGTTTACTACCTCATCCATATTCTGCATCCGCATGTTCTTCTTTTATTTACAGCTCTTTGCCCCACTTCTCCTCCTACCATATCTGAGTTGTTATAGCCATCATCATTACAGAAAGGCAGCAGTTTCAACTTCCATATTGCAAGCAGAACATCCTCATATTCTCAGTAAAGTATGGCCATTTTACTGAAGTTATTATTTCACCTATGGGGCACTCTATGCCACAACATATCTGCAGAGTACCATCATTCTTCCTGAAGGAGTTAATGAGATCTACTGTGTCTGTGTTTCTGGTCAAGGTGAAGGTCAGCAGCAACATGGCTTCAGTGCTGCTCTATTTCAAGTTATTACTAATAAAAGGTAGACATAGTGGCCAGCCTCACTCTGCTTTTAGAGTGAGACACTTAATCAGCAGTTCATGTGTTTGTGAAATGACAGTACTGTGCAGAAATACTTTCTGGAAAATCAAAGCAGTAATGTAATTATGTCAAATGACACAAACTAAGTCATAAAAATGCCAATTCAACCTGTTTAAAGGGAAAAGTATTGTGTGAAAAAGAAAAGAGGTGAGAGAAGGAGAAACACTCAGTGCATCTTGGGAACCCCCAGAAGCCTAGGCCTATTGCAGCGTTACTAATGGAGGGCTCAGGGTCACCTGATCCAGCCCTAACTATAAGTTTTATCAAAAACGAAGGTTTTAAGCCTAATCTTAAAAGTAGAGAGGGTGTCTGTCTCCTGAATCCAAACTGGGAGCTGGTTTCACAGAAGAGGGGCCTGAAAGCTGAAGGCTCTGCCTCCCATTCTACTTTTAAATATCCTAGGAACCACAAGTAAGCCAGCAGTCTGAGAGCAAAGTGCTCTATTGGGGTGATATGGTACTATGAGGTCTTTAAGATAAGATGGGGCCTAATTATTCAAGACCTCAATGAGGAGAAGGATCTTAAATTTGATTCTGGATTTAACAGGGAGCCAATGAAGAGAAGACAATGTGGGAGAAATATGCTCTCTCTTTCTAGTCCCTGTCAGTACTCTCACTGCAGCATTTTGGATCAACTCAAGGCTTTTCAAGGAGTTTTTAGGACAACCTGATAAAAATGAATTACAGTAGGCCAGCCTAGAAGTAATAAATGCATGAACTAGTTTTTCAGCATCACTGGATGTTTCTAATTTTAGAGATATTGCGCAGATGCAAGAAAGCAGTCCTACATGTTTGTTTAATATGCACATTGAAGGACATATCCTGGTCAAACATGACTCCAGGTTTCCTCACAGTGTTACTGTATTTCTATATTTTATATAAACTTGTTCATTTAACATTTTAAACTAAAATCACTGTACAGTCCAGTGACATTGTGTTGAGTGCTAAGATCCATACTGGTTTTTTTTTTTTATTTTGTGTTTCCGACTGTTATTTAAAATTTGAGAAGTTAATTTGGATTTCAATATTGTATTCTTGTATACACAAATGTGGCAACACTCATCATGCGGGGGGTCTTTGTTTGTCCTTCAAACAAAGACCCCCCGTCCTCTACCAGAAGCCTGGGAGCTTGAGGGTCCTGTGCATTACCATTCGGACCACTGTTGCCTTCCCCTTCCATGTCTTCTCTAGCTCTTCTCTCAGCCCTTGGTATTTCTCTGCTCATGTGTGTATATATGCATGTATATATGTGTGTGTGTGTAAATATATATATATATACGTATACATATACATATACATACATATATATACGTATACATATATATATACACGTATACATATATATATACACATATACATATATATATACACATATACATATATATATACACATATACACACACATATACACATATACATACACATATACACAT
>VUQS01076022.1:8663-22194 GCA_015108495.1 Heterochromis multidens
TTTGGCATTCTCCTCTGCCACAATAAAACTTGCTTTCACAGCAGTTTCACTTTGTGATTTGGTGAAAAACGTCTGCTGTGATGTCAGATTCCTCTTCAACTCCTCTACCTTCTGTAGCGTCTGCTCTGCATTCAGGTTTTTCGACTTGTCCTGGTGTTTTGTCTCGTAGTGCCGTCTTAGATTATATTCCTTAATTACAGCCACATTAGCTCCACAAATAAGACACTCGGGTTTACCGGCAATGTCAGTAAACATATACTCAGCCTCCCACCGGTTTTGAAAGGCTGTTTTCAGAATCAACTTTGCTCTTGGCCATTGTAAGGGCTAGCTTTGACTTGAAATTAGGGTTGTATACATCAACAGACGCTTGATTGATCTGACGTAATTGATGTGGGAATGATTGCAGTTAGCCTATCGTTTGGTAAGGCAGTTGTTGGGCTGCATTGTGGGATTTGTAGTTTGTGTGTTATCGGCGCTTCATATCGCCTGGCCATTAAAAAAAAAGATATATAAAATGATCTCGCGGGCCAGATATAATTGTATGCCGGGCCGGATGTAGCCCACGAGACTAGAGTTTGAAACATATGATCTACTTGTTCTGGACAAAAACAGATCAACTAGCATCATCTGTGTCTTTGAAATCTGAAGAAAATGTTTCACACTAAAGCGTAATGGCAAGAAAGAAAAGGCAGCTGTTTGCCATTAGAGCTGACTCTAATATATATAAATAACTTGTGTCAAAATTTGACCTTTTCCACAAATTACTTCATGACAGGCTTGAAAAGCAAAAGCTCAGGCTGGCTGTTATGACATTTCTGTACCCTGGTGACCCAGGCCAAGTCTCATAAGTCTGCCTGCCTACCAGTTCAACAGGCTTTCCGAATCATAGTAAGTTATTAGAGAAAGCATACAAACAAACAAACAAAACAAGTAAAAAAAAAAACCCACATACAATAAGATGTTACAATGACCTGCTATGTGATCAGGGTTTAGAAACAATAAACTGAAAATTTCCAGATATTCAAACGGAAATGATCAGGTTTATGTGTGTGCAGCCCTCAGGGATGACGCATGGCGAATGTCACATGAATACAGCAAAGGAGCACAAGGATTATCTTTAATGCTACCTGTACTAGAACATGTGCCCTATCATCTATTTAAATCTGTACATCTGTTATTCTGAGTGATTACCCACTTCTCTTCTCCATCTGACTTACAGTCTAAGGTTCTTAAATCTCTGTTACTGTTTTTGCACTTCTCTTATCTTACCTTTGGGACCAATTTTGGCTCATTGTTTGCCCCCTGCTTCCAGTCTGGCCTCTCGTGCTGTGGCAGGCTGCCCTTTGTCCTTTACAATTACTAGAGGCCAGAAAACTGGTTCAATAGTAATAATCTTGTCTACCAGTTTACTAACTTCAGGAACTGAATCAGAGTGTGTTTCTGGCTGTGTAGATGTGCTGGCAGTGTGTTTTATTTCATTTCTCTCTAAAACTGTGTTTGTAGACTTACTGCAATGTTGAACACAAAAGCTACTGGCACACAAAAACATGACAGAAAGAAGAACCACCACCAAGTCAGAGACACAAAATAACACAAAGTAAAGACATGTTGAGGGGCAAGAGAGATGATTTGAATTTGCTCCAAAATTTTACTTGAGATATAAGATGGGGGATACATACAAAGTCAGTGAAATCTGAGATAATTTCCCAACTGAAACCCTGAGATTTAGCAGATTTGATATCTAATGAAGGCATGCAAAATATTGCCACACTATGAAAAGTGTTTGAGTTAAAGGCCCTTGAATGGCATAGAGGTGGGCTGAATTGTGATGCTTTTTAAGTTTTGAGATTCCATGACTTCTTAAGTATAGGAGATAAACACATGACATTTTCAGGAGCCAGGAGTTATTTCAAAAAATGAAAGAAAATGTCCCTACAGAATGTGAATGCAGTTGAAAAAAAACTCAAGTTCATCAATTTTCAGTCGGGATTCATTACCCATATCTCCCCATGGCTGCTTCTGTCTTTGACAGTGTCTGCTATGCAAAATATTGTTTTGCTTTTCAGGAAAAAAATCATTATTAGGACAGTTAAAGTTTTATTACCTGGTTGTGTGTTTTATTGCTTAACCAAAATGAATTATTGTGCAGGACATTGTTCACCAAGCAAAGAAAATTTTTAAACATCATAATTGTTTTAGTTTGAATCTAAAAACAGATAATTTTGGGGGTGAGGGTGTGTATTTGTGCATGTGTGCTGGGGGTGGAGTTGTGGGATTTAAGAAGAGTATGCAGAATGATTGAACTTCATGAATTAAACAGATATCAGATTACAACATTACAACTGTAACATCCCAAAAATCGTAACATCTTCAGCTCCACCACCTCCAGCTCCGCCTCCTGTCTTTTTGTCAGTGGCACCATCTGCAAACCATACATCACAACAGGTCTCACAACCATCTTAAAAAAAAACTGGCTATCCTTCTGTCACAAATCACCCCTGACACTCGTGTCCACCCACTCCGCCCTGCCTGCACTCTCTTCTTTACCACTCTTGTCAACTGTATTGAAATCAGTGGTTAACCAGGGATTTAAACTCTTCTACCTTCACTACCTCTGCTCCTTGGAACTTCACCTTTCCACCTGTCTCCCTCTCATTAACACACATGTATTCTGTCTTGCTTCTACTGACTTTCATTCCTCTTCTCTCCAGAGCATACCTCCACATCTCCAGGCCCTCACATACTTCTCTGCCACCCTTGACTTCCTCATGCAGTACCACAGTTCTTCTCTTGGCACCCTATCATATGTTTTCTCTAGATCCACAAAGACAAAGTGAAACTCCTTCTGATCTTCTCTATACTTCTCCATCAACACTCTCAAAGCAAACATTGCATATGTAGTGCTCACTCTTTCTCATCATTTTATTACTGATAAGAAAAGGAAGAGAAGAGAAGTTAAAAACAAATGTCAGTGTTGGTTTTGATTAAAAATCAGTTATGGGTTTTTGGACACAAAAACTTTTATCAGGTCAAGTAAGAGTGGAATTGAGGTGCACATCTTACACACAGACACATAGTTCTCACACAGAAAGCCATCAGAATTTCTCCTTTCCTCCAAACTGGATCCATCTTCTATCTCAGTGGAGAATTTTTTCGGAGAGATGTTGGACAGCCATGTTAAACCACATTCTCCACTAGCATCATTGCAACATCAAATGATTTCTATTTTTTTTTTTTCAAAGAATGGCTCCAGCAGCTCAATGTGCTGACAGTGCGGAAGGTAGCTGTACATGAGCTTTCACAGCTTTAATGGCTCTCAAGGCAGTCTTTGCAATGTAAAAGTGACAAAGATACAGCATAGAGCCTCCATCAGAATAATTTTTCTGCATCAGTGACGTTGTGACTCAGCAAACCAAGGCCACACTGCCAGAGCTGCTGACAGAAATGCTATTAGCAAAAACTACAACATCATCGAGAAATAAATCAGCAGAAAAGAATTTCAGACGACTAAATCTTTCTGATCCCACCAGCGTACTCCAACACATAGCTTAATGCAGAAACATCAGCAACTTCAACCACAGTGAATCATATCAGATCCTTTTATCAAGTGTTAAAAGCAAAGACCCCATGCCTCTGCAGCCTTAAAATATGGAGCAATAAAGCATTTTCACATGGACAAAAATAGGAGGTCCTGACGTAAGTGATACAGCTGCCATATTTATATTTGCAGTGGATAATGGTTTTGCTTGAGGCAATATATTATAAGAAAAGCACACACATAAAAAATACAGTTTTGAAGATACAACTAAAAAACAAAAGTGTTGCCATTTTGAGTGTCACACTGATCCATAATGGAGGTGGTAGCAAATGGTATGCAGCTGTTTCATTAATATGCAAATCTCGGCAAGTAGGTCTAGATCTCAGATGTTAAATCTACAGCCTGTTTCTTTATTCCAGCATGATTGTTGAGTGCATTAAAGGGATTTCTTATTTCTACAGTTACACTTATTCAAATTTAACACAAAAACTAAAAGAGATCTGATGGAAGTGATTCAGACCCAAAACACTCTTTAAAAAAGGCAAATTTATCTATATATATCTATATAGTCTTGAAGTGAAAGATGTCGACTTACCAAGCTACTGGTGGTTAGTTGTGGTTAGCTCCACACAAGAAAGTGATACATTTCCCCCTTAATTAACCTCTTTAGAATCAATCAGGACCTTTGAAGTCCGATGCTTTCAAAATTCCCACCATCTACCATCTACTACGTGACCAGATCATTCTACAAACTAACTACTAAATTAACAAATAAGTATTAACAATCTTTTTTGCAGTTGTACATTTTAATAATAATGTATGGTTGCCACACCTGGACTTCACCATTTGTGAACCATTTATTTAAGGAACTCATTTATTCTCTTTTATTCAAATAATTCCCTTTAAAAAAACATATGTATTTTATATTTGCACCAATAGACACATGCCTTAAAAGTCAGCTAAAGAAGCACTAAAATAATAAACTACAATAAATTTTAAAACCTGACAAACGTGAAAATGTTTCCAAAAAAAGATCCAGCATTAACATAAATGACCTGAAAACAGCAGGAGAGAGGATGTAGAGGATGTTGGAATGAGTGCAAAGACAAGAACACAGAAAAGTCACACAAGAGGAATCTAAAGAGCTGTGCTTTAATTTTATTATAAACAAAGAACATGCTCTGATATTTAAAAGGGATGGTCACTGAGTTTTTAGCTCATAATTCAGCTCTCACAGAATGTTTCCTGATTCAGGGGATTTGAATTAGAGACTGTAGAAAGCCAACCTAAAGATAGAGCTGGTTGATAAATTCAGGCTTTCTGGTAGACCCGTTTAGTGATGCTTAGTGTAGAGTGGAACCTTTTTAACCTAATTAAAATTTCCCAATCACTCATTTACCAGCCTGGACTCATTTGACAGCCTACTCTCTGCTTTCTGCTTGTACCCTACATGTATTTCCTCTCTGCAGGAGCTCGAGTGGTCTGCTAATGGAGCTGAAGAGAAGAAAGTGATTAACAGTGTGTAGTGTAAGGCTTGTGTTTTCCCAGTGGAACCAGAAAAGACCAAAAAAAAAGAGCTGTGTTTTCTCATGTGGAGAAGCTGCTAATGGTATCTCTGAACACTGATGTTGGAGTATGCCAGAATGTCAAGGATCAAACCTTGTTCCCTGATGAAAAAAGAGTGGGAAGAGCCTCCAATGAAAAAAGAAATCTAGCCTTCTATTTAGCTGTTTTTTTTCTCTGTTGTTTCTTATGGAAATGTTTTTAATCAGACGTTTGACTCATAAAGAAAGAAGAATCAGTTGACTCACATGACTTAAGAAAACTGCATTGTGTTTACTCAAACATCTCTGGTAGAGATACATATATGTAGCATATCACCTCTATGCCACATTATTCCAGAGACTTCCTTTAGGGTGGAGATTGACAACAAGGGCAAGAGGAGACTAGAGGAGACGAAAGTTGGTTAATTGGTTTTAACAATGATTTTTCCCTCTGTTGTGCCTTCAAGCTAAGCACTCAACCTAGTCACTTAAATATACATCCAGCAGGGGAGATTAATAACTTTATTCAAATGTTCAGCCTCAAGTGAGGAAATTGGTTTAATAAAGTCATTACATAACTGCTTAGTCATCTCAGACATTCACGTCAAACATCCAGTGTGTCCATGTGTTCCAGCAAATCATCTTCACAATAAGTCAAATGTTTTAATTCAATCAAACTAATGATATTAACAACCACATGTGGTATATTGTGATCCTGGCAGGTTATAATTGGAACTAAACTATGCATATTTATATAAACTATGAACAAGTAAAAATCTGTATTGAATTTGTTTCACTTCTGATTTCCTTACTGATTGACTTATTTGTGGCAAACTGTGTCATTAATTTACAATGAAGATTTTTTTGAAGGGTTGTCTTTGCTTATGTACACATTTTTAGAACATGATACACTGGGTTTGGAGAAAGATATTTCTTTCCTTGGTCCTTGGTCATTTTAAGGACTAACTAAAATTAGACTTTTCATCATTTAAAGCTGTTTTCTATTATAAAATTTCAGGATAATGTAATTTAAGTGGTCTAGGAGGAAACTAGACTCCCAGATTCCCCCTTTGGCTTCATTTCCATGCTTTGAAAACAACTCTATCCTGTGACGGGAGACTTGGGCCATTCATATTTTTCAGAGAGACGATGCTCCTATTTTCTATTCTACAACTGCAAATGCACATGCATGTTCCTTTGGATGGCGGAACAGCCTTATTCAATACAGTAAACATTGTTAGGCATTGTTAAAGCACTGACAGCAACTATTAAAAATGGAATGGAAATGGAAGAAAGATCTGACACAAGAAAACACAGCAGCATCAGTTTGCTCAGAATCACCAAATTCTTTTCACAGTTAGATCAACAGTCAACAGTCTTTTGCAAATCATATTTGACATAGTTTTTCTCATAAAGATCTCTCTTTAAGAAAAACCTCGTTAAGTCTGTTTCACTTTGATAAAGGATTAACAGGCAAACTAAAGCTTCATACCAGTTTTCTAAACAGATATAAAAACTATAACAAGAGCAAAAAAGTCTACTCGAATCTTAATGAAATGTCAGTTACATATTTGTAATAGAATCAGTTAGTTCCCGTAGGTTTCAAATTTTATTTTGCAAATTTCACTATTGCATCAGGTGGACTACAGGTAATAGCAACATATTGTCATGGAACAGATGTGTGGCAGGCAGAGAGTGGACCCAGAATGCAGGACTCAGCAGACAGAAGTAAACTCAAAATCACAGCTTTATTTACACTGGCAAAAACACTGACAAAACACTGACAAAAGCAAAAGGTATAACGGAGCAGAGCAGGAGCAAACTGACTGGAGACAAACCAGACTGAAGGAAATTCACACACCATGAGGGAGGACACAACAAAGAACAGAGGGAGACGCAGACAATAAATACACAGGAGGAGATTAGGGCAGAGTGGACACACCTGGAGAACACGGCTGAACATAATCTAACTGACGAGACAGGAAGCAAAACTGAACATGACACACACCAGATGACTATCAAAGTAAAACAGGAAGTAACACACATACACTGAGAGCCAGACTAAGACACGCGAACTAGACACAGGGACCAGAGATAAACAGACATAGAGACAAGACTGACTGGATAGACAAAAATGATGAAACAGGGAGAAATGATTAAGGGAACAGGAAGGGATAAACACAGGGACCAGGACTAAGACGAATGAACTTCACAACACAGTGAAACCATACAACCACGGAGAGACTAGACAGACACGGGGACAAGACTGACTTCCACAGGAGACGCTGGTGACCAGACACAGAGACGAGACTAGGACGGACACAAAAGGGAACTTAACATAATCAGACAGGAAACCAAGAACTATAAATAACAAACTCAGAAGCGTTCAAGAACTTAATTCCAAAGAAAAGAATGAAAAGTCCAGAACAAACAAAAAAGTAGGTCAAAGACCCAGGACCGTGACAGACACTTTGACTTGAAAATGCATCTAATTGGCTGACAACATCAAAGTTGATATGCTACCCTGTAGGGCAGCAGATGTACATGAATACTCCCATAATCAGATATCATTTGAATACCTGAATATATTAAGGAGTCAATCAATTTTTTAAAGTCTCTCCCTTGTATTGCCTGTTCTAAATAGCACACCTTACAGCACCACCCACTTTAACTTTTCTTAAAAATCTTACTGAGGCCTGTGCCAAATTAGTCCTGAGAGTGGCTGTCGGATCACACACAGCAGTTATCATTCACACACATACATAACAACATCTCCACACACAGACCTCATACAGTAACTGTCCATTATTTTTATGTGCACTGACAGGCCTGTCTGCCGCTTCGATCACTTCACAATGAATGGAGGGCATCCTTATTAACTTTCAGAGCATGGATTTGGGTTCCTGAAGTGCATCCCGGTGTGCCTGAATACAGTGCACATGCATAAATAAGTTCTCACAAATTGGCGTTCTGTTGCAGTTACATCAACTCTTCTGCTTCTCCAGTTAAAAAGCAGCCGAAATATTAACTACAGAAACGCAGTTCAGTTTGATGCAGAGAAAGAAGTTGAGAGGAAGACAGCATCTTTATTCTAATGCCATTGATCTAACAGCCAATCAGGCTGAGGTAGATGGGACAAAACCACCTGTCATCTTTCGCATAACAGAGAGTCACTTACATAACAGACCACGATCATCCGGTCTCTTGATCACTCTGCTGCAGGAGCCTGATTGTCGACTTACAATAAACACCAGTGTCTGCTGTGAAAACATCTTTTCTCTTTTTGAGTGTTAAGAGGCAGAGATGAATACATTACAGAAAAGAAAGGACTCTGAAGGAGGCTATTTTGACTATCACTTATTTATGCTATATATATATCACATGCACACAGTGCTGAGCCAAACAAAAACAGCACATATGTATATATGTAGGAGCATGTGTAAAAGTGCATATAAGAGTGGCTTCTGAAGAACTGAATCCCATGTTTCTCTCTGGAATGGCTTCCTTGCCATATTTCCAGAACCCTAAGTGCATGCATGACGCAGAAAGGAAAACAGGGTGGAGTCCGGTAAATGTCCAGTGCAGTCAGGCAGCCTGTCAGCCTGAGGAGAGGCATGAGGATGAGGATCATTTAACGCTGCATCTCTCACTCAAAGCAACTCTGAAGAAGATGTGACCTTGATTACCCTGAGATGGCAGTGACAGGGCACACCAGGCGGCCACACCCACATGGGTGCTCACTGGCATTGTGACAACGAGCTCGGAAAAAGGCACAAACAACACTCGTCAGTCTGAGGCATGAAAAGAAAAACTGAATGGATACGAGGGGAAAGAAAAGAGTCACAGAAGGAGGCGTGTCAGGGGAGAAAGAAGGGGGGGTGAGGGCATGAAGGGTGACTGAAAATGCAACAATACATTTTCCATATATTCATACTCCCTGTGTGTGTAGAGAGAAAAAGAAAGCGAGATGAACAAGAAAGCGAGGGATGGAGTGAGAGAGAAGTAACAGTGATCTCCCCTAGGGTCAATTGGTGTGAGATCCATCTGTTCCTAGAGATCACACATTCTCATACCAGAACGCACCTATCCATGTAAACACGTACGCCATAGTGTCATAGTACAGAGTGTATTTCAGGGACCTGAATGCCAAAAATCTCTGTGCCAGAATTAGAAGGTTTCCTCTCAGCATATCAAGCATTTCTTAGCTGCAGCACAGTCTGCGTCGCCTGACAAAAGCATGAAGAAGGAATTATCCGGTATGCTGAACTTCCTTAGAAGAAGGAGCAAAAGATATGATGTTCCCCATAAAAATGGTTTCAAGACAGTTACAGTTATGTGCAGAAATAAGCACCCAGCAGCCAACCAATGACGTCTTTTAGCTCTGTCAGAATGACGTGATGGTTTCTGTGACTGGTGATACTGTTGTTCATTAACACATTACATTATTGGACTATTTTTTCCACTTTCTTCCTGTAGTTAGACCCTGTAATACAAACTTTCCTCTACAACTCTCAGTCTGTGTACACCCATTAGTGCAGATCTGCAATCTGTTTCACCATTTTACTTCACCAGCTGCTCACAAACCAGTCATCACCTCTCTGTTAACAACACTGCACACACACCCTATAAACTGCAGAGCCACAGCCATTCATTAAGTTTATCATCTCAGCTGCTTTATGTACCGAAAATATCCCTTGAGTAATTAATATAAAATATTTATTCCAGTGTTTCTCATTGTAGAAGTAGAAACAGGATTGACAGAGAAACTAATGCAGAAACTCAGAAGCTGCCAGGATTCTTTTTGTGTTTGCCCACAACATACTGTGTGTGTGAAAGTGCATATATGTGTGAAATACAGTATATATGCTGAAAAATATTTGTGAAAACAGCACATATTGAGTGACAGGGCAAGCAGGGATACAGTTTAGACTGCTCACATCCTCTGACTTTTCTGTGCCTCCGGCCGCTGCCAGTCACCACCTTCCAATCTGTTATCTCCACTGCAGAAAGAAAAGTCAGACTGGATAAAGGGAGACCAAGACTAAAACTGTGAAAACCTGACTTGTTACCCCTTATTCTAGTGCGCCTACCTTTAAGTATTTGTATGTAAATATAATTACATTGTAATTTCACATAAAATACATTGAAATTCCATTTAATTACAGGGGAATTACACCCTTAGTTGTGGGACGTATTATAAAGTGTTACCGAAAATTTAAAGGAGGAATATGAGGTTAACTTACTGAGTGATGCTCCGGTTTTGCAAATGTTGATTGGTCAATAAGTGCTTTCCAAAATGAACAAAATTTTAATAATGACTTTTCATTAATCATCCAGTTAGATAAGTAGCTCATGTGTTTCATTACTAGCTCTCCAAATAGTTTTTTTTGTATTCTTGCCAGCAGGAATTTTGGAGAAAACCTCTCCTAATAGTCTGTCTTTCAGCAGATGGACAGAAGCCACCTGCCAGCTAGAAGGAGGACGGCACATCTGAGAGGAGAAAGATAGAACTGGTATGTCTCCTGGGTTTGACTAGTCGGGGGTTAACTGAAGCTGAATGAAACCTTCAAACTCAACTTTGAGTAAATAATAACACACCCAGTCTTCCACAAGGAACGTGTGCTATACTTTGGTTTTCTTGTGATTGTCTCATTTACGATCATACTCGACACACACAAACATGCACACAGAGCATTTTGCTTACCACCATCTTGTTTAGGGAGACCCAGCAGTCAGATGGAAAGTCCTGCAGCATGGGAACAAGAAACTGGAGACAGCCATCCCAGTGGCACAGCAGCAGCATCATACCAATCAGGTTGAATATTCGTACCACAGCACTGGCTAGGTCATAGGTCATGTGGAAGATCTGTCAGGAGGAGGAGAGACGGGAAGTGAGGGTTACAGATTTGGAGAGGAAGCGGTGAAGCCAGAATAGATGTGTGAGGAGAATGAAAAGTCAGTGTTTATAGCGACTGAGTCAGAATTGGAAGCAATGGTAAACACTGCTCAATCAGCTCTCACAAACAGCACATCCAGCATGTTGTCGTTCTGCTGAGAGCAGAACAGGTATGCTGTGGGGTTTATATAAAATAGCCTTTAACTTGTGCAAATCCTGATCCACTCTGTAGGACAATTATTTTGGTAAAGAAACAAATCATACTCTCAGTGCAGATTTAGCTGATTGATTTTGGCTGCTCGGTACAGTGTAACAAGCTATAAACGTGCAGAAATGAAGAAAATGTCGCTTTCATGTGCAGTTGTTTTCTTGGCACCAGGCAGATATAAGTCTAATACTCACATTTAGCTATGTTTTTGTTGCTAGTTATTTGCTAACCTTGGAGGCTTGCCTGAACACAGTAGTATGAGAGCAGTGAGTGAACCATTACAGTAAAACTGGTAGCTGCAAAACCAAAACTAATGAGCTGAAAAATGCTATAAGAGATTTGTATCTGCTGCAGGGCAGTGCAGGGCAGGACTGGGCAGGTGGTAAAAAGGTGGAAGAAGCACAATTTTTGAAAACTCAGCACACAATCAGAAGAAAGAAACGAAGAACGGTCTGTAGCTTCCTCAAAAATTGCCATCAACAACAAATTACCCATATAAGTGAACACTGAAAGGCAGCAAGCATTTCATTTTCCACAACCTTTGTGGAAAAGCTGTGATGGAGAGAAGGTCACTGAACAAACTGTGATCCATCACAGATCATTCTGGCCACCCTCAGCATTGCTGACTGGGCAGGCAGCGGAGCTCCTTCTCTAACAGACTGATTCAGCTCTGCTGCCACGTGGACGGATACAGGAAACCCTTCATGTCTCATGCTGTCACCCTCTATAATACAATATATCTGTCTGGCAGAGTCATCTGCCTGATATCATTATTATTACTATTTTTAGTATTCATCATTTCTACTGTTGATAAGTTGGTTGATAATGAAATAACATCTGTGTTACTCAATACACATCTCTCAAGTCGAGTTACACTCTTCCTGCAGTGGAGACGTGGCTACAGCATCCACAAACTGAAAGGAACTCCAAAGTCTGGAGACATGTTTTTGTGAACCAGAGGTGTTTATTTCATCTGGTGAGAAATATGTATTAGGGCAGCTTTAAGTAACATGACAACCTGTGTGGAAGAACTGCAGGAATGGATATCTTCAAAATCTCAGTTTATTGATAGCTAACTCATCTGTTAAGAACTAAATTTATTGGTATATAAAATTTGAACATTAGGAGAAAGAATTTGATCAAATATCACAACAGATACTATAATTTTGACCAGTTTTGTTAGTGACTGACAACAAAAAAGTGTGTTTCTCAGTCTCAGGCTGAGGTTCTCCATTATAACCAGGTGTGAGACCACAGGGTATGCAATATGTATTCATGATAAAACCTCATTAGATGCTGATGAAGCTTTGATCAGCAGCCCAGGCCGCGTTCTCGCTGCTGTTTCTTAAGATTGCTCACCCCAGGTAAGAAGGCTAATTTGTGTGGAGCTGGTGATGTGGTCACAGCCTTGTAAACACCATTCACTGTGGCTCTGCTGGCTATCTGCCAGGCCTTATTATCATGGTCTGTGTGTGTGTGTGTGTGTGTGTGTGTGTGTGTGTGTGTGGGTGTCAAACATAAGGCCCAGGGGCCAGAATCGGCCCAGCAAAGACTCCAATCCAGCCTGCTTTACAGCTTTGGAAAATGTGAAGGAGGGCATACACTTAGGACTTGAAAACTGTATTTTCATAAGTTTTACAGCTTTTCCCACTGATAAAAACCTCCCCCACAGCCATTCGTACTACACCAAAGTAATGAAGTAATAGTTAAACAATTAAATGACAGAAAAGTTCCTGTTTTTTCACTGTCTACTATAGAAATGTTTGTTTTTTACAGTGGGTCCACAGTAAGAAAAAAATAAAAATTAAATTAAATTTAAAAAAAATTAGAACATTTTCTGTGAAATAAGAAAAATATTCCACTTTATAAGTAAAGGACAGTCTGGGCAAAGGCCAACAGAACTTTCTTTGTAATTTTACACATTTGACATGACAGATTTCTTTCATTAAATACAGCAGCATTTCTTTATCGTGTACAAAACCAAGACATACTGTTGAAATTGCACTTCTTTTTCTTATGTTAGGATATCTCAGCATTAAATGTGTAGGTAAACTTGTATACTATACTATACTGACAGGAAGGGAAGTTTCACTGGTCCGGCCCACTTAAGATCAAAGCAGGCTGTACAGTGCATCCAGAAAGTATTCACAGCGCTTCACTTGTTCCACATTTTGTCCTGTTACAGCCTTATTCCAAAATGGATTCAATTCATTTTTCACCTCGAAATTCTACACACAATACCCCATAATGACAAAGGGAAAGATGTTTGCTTGAAATTCTTGCAAATTTATTAAAAATAAAAAACAAAAATATAACATGTACATAAGTATTCACATCCTTTGCTC
>VUQS01076027.1:0-22375 GCA_015108495.1 Heterochromis multidens
TGTGCAGGTGAATGGCCTCACCATCCCCGAGGGAACCATAATTGGGGTTCCTGTGTGGGTGTTACACAAAGACCCACGCTATTGGAACTCACCTGAGCTTTTCAGACCAGAGAGGTAAATGTGTGCCATCATTAGCTTATCAAGAAATCTTGCTCCACAAGAGAGTGTCATTACTGAAATCTGGGACATTATTCTTAAAGAAAATGTTTTATTTGAACAGAGTAATCCAGCCATATCACTCTATCTTTACACACCTGTTATGTACAGTACCAGTCAAACATTTGGGCACATTCACCCATCCATATGAATGGATGACAGATCCTCTTAAGCTTTGTCAGACTGGATGAGAGGCCTCTATGAACTGCCATCTGTAGGTCCCTTCACTGATGTTCTATATCTCTCCAGTGTTGTCTTAGCTGTCTGCTTTGAGTCATTTTTGCACTGAAAGCTGAACTGTTGCCCCAGACTCAGGGTGCTGTAGTTTGGAGCTGATTGTCTTCAATGTTGATTGAACTGCATACCCTCAATTCTCACCAGTCTCACTGATACTGAGAATAATCTACATAGGGATTGTATCAACAGATGATGAGCAGTGCCTCATGCATGGTTTTTACCCAGAGTAGCTTTCATCTAACTACAGCTGTGATAGTCAGTTTCTCCCTGCTCTGATCTATGCCTCCCTACTCTATGTTGGAGATCTGCAGAGGGCTCCTAAAACATCATGGCTCAGTTTTTTGTCCTGATATGCAGTGTGAATTATAGGACTTTATATATTTACAGGTGTATACCTGTCTAAACTTTATCCAGTTAACTAAACTTGCCAAAACTATACACTTTTCATGTTATTGGCACATCTTTAAGGCACTGACCTGCATTTTGAGTTTTTTTTTTTGTTTTTGTTTTTTTAACCTGTCCTTTCCGGCAGTTTTAGAAAGCAGAATCATGGTCTGAATGCTTTGTTATGCCAAACACATTTGCTTTGCCAAGAGGAATGTTATAAACTCTCTACAGGCTCCTCTTGTTAGTGTTTTTATTTTATTGTATTGTTCACATTATTATTTGTGTGGTTGTTGAGCCGGAGCTGACAGGGGGTGAGGGCCAGGTTGGCAAAAGAGAGAAGAAGTGATAATATCATAAACAGAAGAAGGAGGAGGAAAAGAAAAAGAAAAGGGACAGAAAGAGAGAGAAATAAAAAGGGGGAAAAAGAAGAGGACACAGTAAGCGACACACTGGATCTCCAACTGCTGCATCTGTCACAAATAAACACTGAGGAACAAATAGAAGTGGATACATAAACAAGCATACGATTTAGTTGTGGTGTGTGTGTGTGTGTGTGTGTGCATACGTGCATTTGTGAGTGTCTGCATGTGTACCCTTTTGCATTTTCATGAAGTTAATCCCGGCTCGACCAAGCGAGTCCGGCTGTGCATAAATAATCACTTTAGGAGAAGTTCAAACAGCATCAGTATGCATGACCCTCCATCTCCCTGACACTAGCAACCAGGACAACAGGCCTCTGAGCCACCGTCATTCCCTGGAGCAAACATGGTTGCTGGCTGCTATACTGCTGGTGTTAGTCCTCGTGAGGAGGAGAGAATGAGAATATAAATAGGAGAGAGAGAAACATATTGCAGAAAAAAGAAGAAACTGGGTGATGAATGTCACAGGGAGATTGAACTTTAGCAATCCAAGTGTCTTTGGGGAAAAGAAAAAAACATGATGTAAATAATAGTGCACAAATTGTATCAAAATGTTAAAAGAGGGGAAGAAAGAAAGCGAGAAAGAATGAAAAAAAAAAACAACTGGGGGCTCAGAGAATGATATTGCCCCCATGGCCTGTCTCTCACTATTGGCCAGTGGTTCGCTCTACTGATCTAAGCTTAAATTCCCAGCTTGGTCTCAATTGGCTTTCCATGGGTCAAATTAGCTCCAATACCAGGAGCTTAGTTGGGCTTGAAGAAACAGCTGGCTCTATGTGGGGCCTTATAGGTCCAAAATGGCCGACCGATAGCAACAGCAAAGCTCACACTACCCTACACATTCCTCTCCCATAGACATAGCTCAGTCGTGCCCAAAGTTGGATATTTGAAATGCAAACATGGAGATGTTATTCTGTTCCTAAATGGGTGAAGCGGTTTCCCATGAGCTGTCCAGACGATTGATGGACAGATGGTGGTTTGGATATTTGAGTTTTTAAGGTTTGTTAAAGGCCTGGATTGCAGCTGCAAAAAGCTTATTGTACCAAAGGAACACAAACAAGTTTTTTCAAATTGCCATGATGGAGGGATAAAATGTTAGCACAAACTACTCAATGGATTGCCATGAAACTTTGTATAGATAGTGGATGTATACTGGTGACATGAGTTTTCCTCTAGTGATAAAGTTGTCATCTGCCATGTGCACTGACATTCAATTTCATGTTTCCCAGAGAATCTACCTCAGTGATCTCTCTTGACTTTCATCTCACACCATAATCATGCAAATATGTAATTTATTAAGCTGCAAAACTAATGCCAATACCAACATTCTAGGTTGTACTTCATGCCAACCATACTAAAAATTATGCCTTCTAAACGTGTTAGCTTTTTCATTTTTTCAAAAGTATACTCTATTGGAATGTTTGCACACAGATTGAAAAACACAAAACAGTTTTCCAGTTGGAGCAAGTTACATGCTGAACACGCCTGCACAACATCAGAGCTGGTGGCTGTGCTCTTATCCGTGATTGTCCAGTGCAATTCACTGCTTCCAAAATGACCTAATGTTTAGGCATCCCTTTGCACTCCAAATATATTCCCACTTCTGTTACTTTTAACCTCATTTGCAGGGTTTAGACAAGTACATCAACACACATTTATCTCCACTTAATTATTTTATTTTGAAAAACTTTTAGAAACAAAGCTGTCTCAGCAGAGCCAAACCCCGTTCTGCTTAATCCAACAGTGACAGCATGTGAGCTGTAAAACTGTCCATGTGTTGCAAATCTTATGTTTATGTGGCTGAAGTTGTCATTCACACCATACAGTGTTTTTCAATGAATATTTCTGACACTTTCTAGTAATCTTTATGGGGTCTCATGTGAGATAGCTTTCTCAAACTGCCAGCAAAGTTGGACAAAACAAACTTTATCCACCAATAGTAGCTTGGCTGAAATCAACAAAAAGCAAGACAGAGAGACGGCGGTGACGGATTTGCACTGGTGCACAGAGAGAGATGATACCTAAAGAGAAAAAAAACGGATGAAGAGGAAGTAGACACAGGAAAGAGACAGAGAGGTGGAAGGAGTCAAGGAACATGTGCTGCTGTCAGTCTGTCTTTTAATCCTCTTGGATTTTTTCTGCCTCTCTTTCCCACGTTCTCAGTGTTAATTGATAAACACAGAGAGGGAACGGGACCCCGTGACTAATCATTCTGGCTGCTGCTGTTATGCTGCTGCTGCTGCTAATGGTGTGTGTGTGTGTGTGTGTGTGTGTGTGTGTGTGTGTGTGTGTGTGTGTGTGTTTACAGGTCACTGAAGTCTGCAGGCCCCACTGGACTGGCAGCATCACCAGTCAGCTGCTGTTTCATGCCAGAACGCTGTTGTCTGATTTTCCTTCAGAACAGAGCCACTTGAGCTAAAATACAGTTTGTTCCATGACTCAGTGAATACTATGCTGCAACTATAACTGAGATGAGTACCTGGATCATGATATAAGTATTCTCTTGTATCCATCTGCCTTTTAAGCACTTAACAAAATACTGTATGTTTGCTTTGTATTTTGGGGGGACATGAGAGCACAAAGCAAAACACACCTTTCTTTTCACAGAAACATTTTGCTTAGTTTTGAAAACAAGGAAATTAGATCATGATCGTTATTCAGATTTGTCAAAAACAGAATTCTTTTGGAGGAAAACATCTGTAGGGTCCTTTGTTTTTGTTTTTTAGCTTAGTTTTTTTGGTTTGTGTATTTATTTCAATATAGCACTGCCACTCAAGCTTGTTGGCAATTTTTCCACAGCATTCCCTTAATATCCCGTGGCCCATAGTCCATTATTTCTCATAGAGACCACAAATATTAATAAAATGTCTCTAAAAATATTGACATGACACAAAATACTGCAAATAAAACTGATTTATATTCTTTTCATGTATTTGTACTCTTTTTATATATTACTTATAAACCTTTTAAGCTATCCTGCCACAGTTGTGTATTTGTGACTCGCTAAATAAGCCACAGATCTCTATCCATGAATGTGCTGCAGCGGTGTACTTAAGCACAAAAAAACAAGTATTATGCTGTATTGCTAGTGATACATGAATGGCTCTATTTTTTTCTCGCTTTTCTGACTTTCCTACTGGAACGCACTAACTCGGGAGTGACATTACTCCCAAGTTCCAACATCCTACTTCTGAGGTAATTGGAACATGGTATCGGTGTTTTGGCTGACGTCAGGTTTTTTATGACTATTTTTGGACAAGAAAGTAAAGTGCTAAGTTATCAGCTAACATTAGCAAGCTTAGTCAGCAAGCTGCAGCTATAAACCATATGAGTGCAACACACTGAAGAACATGCTGTTTATTAGTGCTAACAGAAAACTGCAATTTTACTCACCAAAACTGAAGCAGTAATTCCTTGGACAGGCTGCACCTTAGTTAGCCATACAGTTTTTCATTAAACATTCTCAAAAGCTGCATCATTCAGTCTAAATCCGTATTTATTCAGTTAATAACTTAATTACTGCGAGATAGCAACTCTCACAGTAAATGAAGCCACAGTCTTGTAGCTGTGGCTTCATTTTTGTTGTTTGTAAAACCAAAAGGAAGCCACAGGAAAGAGATAATGCAAGTCTAAAAATGTAACAACCTCTGCCTATAGACAGAGTTACAAACTTGGCAGTTGTGTTTTTCCTGAGGGTAATAACTACTCCCAGACAAGAAATAAGTTCAACACAGGGAAATTATTTCTCCCTGTTTCCTTTATTTAGGTTAACTTGAACAGTCCCTTTGCGATAGCTGTCTTGCTAACAGACAGCATATATTGTTTTTCTAATTTTCATTTCAGAGAATATACCCTATGTTTTCCCAAATGTTTCCTTGAATGACCACCAAAACAATTTCCCACATTTGCCATAAAAGCTGAAAGGATGCATAAGGAATAATCTTGTTGTGTTGTATCCAATCCCTGCATACTTTGTGGCTCTGCAAAGAACTGACCAATCACATGTTACCATCTCAAACACGCCCTTCCCTCTCTCTCTCTGTTTGCTCACACACACACATACATACACACATGCAGAGACTCATGAGATGCCCCTTAGTCATACCGAACCAAAGTAGTCACACCCACATGTACTACTCCCACTCAACCCACACACACCAGCCGCTACACTCACTCACTACCTTGACTGCTGACTCATTATCAGGAAATTAGTGGACAAGTTGGATCAAACTGCACAATGGTTTATTCAGTGGGTTTAAGCAGTGAAACTTGAACAAAGCTCCCTCGAATGTTGTTTTCTTCCCTATTTGCATCTCGAGTGGTCGGCCTCCTCATGTCTCCTCCAACAATAAAAAACCTCTGACCACTGAGAACAAAAGGAAACCCTCAAATGAGAAGGAATTCAAGACTACATTATGCTTATTTAAATTGTTCTATGTTGCCATGTGGACAGATAATTGATGCATTTTGTCTTGATGTTACAAAATGTGGTGAGTGGTTGTGTAACGAGACCAACATAGAAAATGCTCCATTAAGATTACTTCAGCACAGATGTTTGGACCGACATAAAACCTGGAATGAGATCAGCTCAGGGAAAAAAAGAACTGATGGACTGTTACAAACAAACTGCAGGACTGCAGGAAAACCAAAAGCAAAAGTAACTGAAACAAACAGCATGAAGACAATGAAATAAGAAATCAGCTGAAGGCACAGACAGGCAGACTGGTAGTAACTAAAAAAGGATGTATGGTAATCAGTAACAGATCAACACAGAGTACTTTACTGACTGACTTATGATAATCCAGCTATGACATGAAACCAGGGCTAGATCTGAGCTGTAATCACTTTAATGACTCATGTAGAAGTCAGAGCGAAAGTTAAACTGTATTCCTCATATGCCTCACACTGCCTCCAGGTCTGTGTGTCCTCAGATGTTATTAAGCACCACTCTACAGATGGTTTAATAAGACTCGAAAGTAAAACAATCTCATGAACAGTTATAAATTTCCAAAGTGGTGCTTTCCACATTTGAGTCTTTGATATTCTGTCTAACCACAATGCTACCAGTGCAGTTTCCTGTTTTGAGGGTCAGTTATTCTAAAATACATGAAAAGACATAATATGTGCTGTGTAAGCAAAAGTAAGCTCTCAAAATGGAACAGAATAAAAGGTGAATTGATTGCCAGTGAAATCCAGGCTTTTTCATCGTCTTAATATCCACCAGGTCACTTGTAACCCATCTAGGGTTAGTGTTAGTGTTTGCTTTAATAACATGTTGAAAAAGAAACTACAAGTCTTCACATTTTAAATGAAGTCTCATACATTTTGCCATTATAGCGTTTCTGTTAAAAAATTTTCCATTTGAGTGTTCTGAACAGGCGAAAAATTCTATAAAAAGTCCCATAACCCAACCCTAATCCTAACCCTAACCCAGAATATGTGGCCAATGACCTAGTGGATGTTAAGAGATTAAGCCTCTTGCGAAAGGCTTAACTTCTTTCGCAACAGGTTGACTCATCAGAAAAAGAAAAAAACAAGTTGCTTTTAAAGTAAGTTTTCTTTTAAAATGCTGTCTTGGGTGTCCGCACACAGCTCAGCCAATGCAGAGAGATATTGAATAAATTGAAGTTAACTGCATGTGTGAAGAGCTGAACTGATACCTATAGTAACAGCAATGCCAGCCACCACATGGCTATTATGTCAATGTCAGTGTTCCTATTGGCAAGGGGAATGCAAACAGAAAAAAGCCTTTAGAAAGTAGGCTATGTAATTCCCGAATGGGCTCCCAGTGAGCAGTCACCCTTTGGTAGTCCCTAGAATTCTTTGATCTACCTCATGTTAGATAGCTGTATCAGTCGGTTTTTCGGTCCACCACTTAATAATATCTCAGGAATTAATGGATGGGTTGCCAGAGGATGACACCTCTAACTTTGGTAATCTCCTCTGTTGCTACTTTATTCAATATTATAATGAATCAAATCAAAAATAATGGCATTCCGTTAACATCAGCCGTATTCATTGGTAATTAGTGACTGCTAACATATTAAACTATGAAGATGAACACAGTAAATATTATACACATTACAATTAAGAATGTTTACACTCAGTTTGAAATCATCCACATGGCTCCCTACAGCAAGCCCAGGAAGTTTTCACCCATGGAAGCAGAATCACAATTATCAGCATGTCGAGCAGCTGCAGAAGCAGCAACGAAACATCAGCTGAAAGCTTAGCAACGTTGGTGTGATCAATATAGTCTATGAATGACATTAAGGAGTACAGCATCTATTTATGGCAGTGTTTTTCATTTCCCTTGTCAGTTTGGGTGCATGGGTGAGTGAGGGGTATGAGGTGTAACTCCACACTAATTTTTAACTAGTTTGCCACAGTGCATTTCCAGATGATATCCGATTTCTATAATAAGCAATTTTCTTCCTATTGACAGGTTATTTACATTTATGAAAACCCTGACATCATTAGTGTTTACATGCTAGAATGTTAGCCCAGCACACAGATGAACAGCCTCTCAGCCTCAAAGATCAGCTAGTCAGACTGTAGACTCATTCTCCTTATAATGTAATCTGCCAATGCAGTGGGCAACACAGATTGAATTCCAGTTGTCTCCATTGTAATCTGGATGAACCGATCCATTAACCTCCCTTATTATGATTCTTTTTTAGGTATTAAAGAATGTAGCTTTTCTTTTTTACAGTAGCATTCTCTAAAACTGATGTAAAAATTGTGCAATGAATCGAATTCTCAGTTTTCTGCTATGTTTTAAGCTGCTGCCATTCTTTAAGAGGCAGAGATGTTGCAGTACTAATACTGAGGCTGAGACAGAGACAGACAAACAGGCAGTTAGAGCTTGGTCCAGTGCTGCTATACAGCTAATTGGGGCAATCATAATAAAAGGCCAGTAAATCCCCACCATTAGCCCGCTGAGGACAGGAAACAGAGACGGCTTTTATCGCTGCTTCTCTCCACTGCTGCCCGTACCTGCGGCTATGAGTCCATACAAACATCCACACACAGTTATTTACACCCAGATTTCCTTCCCTGGTTGCTTGGGTTGTATTAGCTCATGCTATTTTTAGGTCTTTTTCATTACTGCATAGTAAACAGTGCCTCTGCTTGTAACTAAGAGGAAAATAAAGATTTCTTCTTCTGAACAGAATGGGGAGCACCAGGGAGCTGTTGCCCCCAGTAATCAGGATCTCCCTGGGGGTTGGACTGGGCTCACTGGGAAATCTCCCAACTCAGTGGAAAACATCGATCTCCAAACAAGCTGGTTGAGAGCCACTCTACTTTAAGTCTCCTCTTTCTTGACTCTTTTTCTTTCAGCTTTCTCTCCCTCCTCAGTTTGCCCTGTCATTCCTATAGTTGAAGGGGGAATTCCCCTATTTTGTGGCCATGGTAGCTGGCTCTGAATGGGATTGGAGTGCAGGGTGGAGGTTGTGTGTGTGTGTGCGTGTTAGAAGGGGGCAGTAGTAGCTGAGTGAAAGACTCTTTTGTAAGGCTCCCACTGTTTGACAGTGGGGCTATCCTCCCAGGACTCATCTTCGGCCCTGCCACACCCACCAACCCTTTCATATGGTAAGGCATCCTAATGGCTTTAACACTCGCCCAATTGCTATGGAACTCCCGAGCAACCAACGGGCTGCCCCCTGGCAACCACCAGGGCTTTCCACCCCCTCCTCCCTTGGTAACCAACCACTGCCCCGGCAACTGCTTCTGCCCCAGTAAACCTGCCCCGGCAACTCCTTTTGACTCTCAATCAGTTCAGGTTCATTTCTGACTCCCTTGCTGCAGGGGCAAGGAGGTGGGAACAGAGAGAGAAGAATAGGGACAGGCGGGGATGTGCACATAGGGGTGTGCATGGTAGGGGGTACAGCTCCCACCCACTATAACACGCACATACACAAACCCAAAACCCAAATAGTGAAGTTAGAAAATATCTGTTGTGCTGCTTCTAGCACATATAAAAGAACTATGACACGCACACACACAAATTCAGAAATACACAGAGGAGAAAGAGGTGTTCCCGTCAGTTGGGGGTAGCATACCCACACACTGGGACTTGACTAAATTGAGGTTAGCCTTTCCACTAGTTGCTCAGTACTGGATTTGCATTTGAATCCAAATGTGAGTGCCTGGATTTATGCCTCTGTCAGTGGTGCCCAACAGTGCTTTTTTTCTGACTTTCTCTCTCTCTCTGCACTCCATTCTCTTTCTGATCTTCCCCAACTGTGTTGTGCTCCTTACTGGTCCCCTATTTTCCTCACTGTTGTTCCACATAGATACCCTACTCTTTATCTCTAGTGTGGCAGGACAGGACCCACATTTGACATGGATTTCACGCCTCCCAGGGAAGTTCTTGCTTATTATTTTGATAATACTTCTATGACTGCTGTTATAGTTCTTGTGCACTATAAGAAAGAATGTGGTGCTGATGCTTCGGGATCTAGCTATTTAATGCAACATTGAATTTCATAAAGGTGTTTGCCAAACACGTGAAAGCATTAAATCCTGGTGGATTAAATCCTGAATGCCATTCGGCATGTCCCACAGTAGCTGCAAGAGAAGACAAGAAGTTTCCAGAGTTGTAAAATTGTAGTATTATAAGCCACTGTGCAGTCCTTTGATAGCTGATAATCTTTCAGACTTTTGGATATGTTCCTCAAACTGATGTTTCCACATTATATTTTATTGTCTCACGTGTACACCACACTCCAGACCTGTTTTGGCCTGACATTTTGGATAGCCGGACATCATACTTTGAATGTTGAATGCAACATTCCAAAAATGATTGTTCAACATTCACATCCATCTTTACACCAGGCATTGCACTTCTCTTTCTAGCCCTCTTTTTTCATGTCTTACTCAACCCTGTGCAACACTAACACTGTCTGAAAATGTGCGCTGATAGACCCATTATGCAAACAAGACCATAAAGATGTTTGATTTGACCAGTTCTGAGAGACCATAAAATAACCCTTTGGGCCGGGTTATGGGCTCTAAGAAGTGGTTCTTAAGTCTTGCTGTCCGACCATGTCAGTAATCAGAAGTGTTTATACCTGATCTGAACACCCACACTGGGACCACTTTCTGGAACTTTCCGAGAAGAACGACTGGAGTAAAAATGCCGCAATTGGGAGTAGGGAGATGGGATATTGTTTAAAAATGGGAATAACAGTGCACAAACTGACACTTGACAGTGCAGATTTGGTTGTAGACATGAAATTGCGCACAAATAGTTATCTACAAATGAAAATGAGAGTCTGAAAGAGAAATACAAAGCTCAGCTCCTCTCTCACGAAGCTCCACAATTGGGCAGTTGCAGTGAAGTTGTTGTAAATATACGGTCATCTGTTTCAGGAAGATTTAGCAAATTGTTAACACTGACGATCTCTATTAGATGTTTGACTTTTGTGCCCCTGCAGTGGTAGTTTGAGAGGACGGAGCAGAAAATAAAGAGGACTACAGCACCAGTCCACCTCCCAAGCCACTTTGCAGCTCTTTTGCAGTCTTTTGTGACAGGTCAACACGTGGCTATGCTGCCCAATATTCCACATCATCACACTGTTGATTGTGTCCTATGTAGGAGATGAAGCATCATGTCAGCCTTTTCAAATGTATTTTTTTGTATTTTTATGTAATTCTTTATAGTGTAATTCGACTTATCCAGTACATAACATTTAGTCCGTGAGTTATTTTCCAAAACCTTGCTATCAGCTTTGTGGCATTCAGAAGACTACAGTTCATTAATGTTTGCTACATAAACCTGATATTTTTTTTAAATAATTATTTTAACCATATACCCAATTAAAGTGTGATAATGTGAGGTGTGTAATTGCCATTTAAGTATGAGCTACAGCTCAAACTGATATCCAGTCTTTTGCTGGGATTCAGATTCTAAATCTTTGTTCTATGCAATTGCCCCCCTGGAATTAATAAAATATTTTGACTTTGATTTTGTGATTATAAAACTCTGATATGACACTGTTTCTACCATTTCACTTGTCAGTATTATTTCAATAGGTCTTTGTGGGGTAAATTTTGTAAATGTCTATTCAAAAAACTTGTCAGCTGTAAAAAAAAAAAAAAGTTTTGTCATGAGGTGTTGTGTGGCTGCAGAGTGAGGACCCAAATGCAGGACTCGGAGACGAGACTAAACTTTATTGCTAACGCTCAGAAACTCAGGAAATACAAACTCATGAACTGGACTAGGATCATAGTAAACACTTGGAAACACTAGTACAAAGAGAGCACACAGCCGGGAAAGGACGACGACGACGTGACCAGGAACTAAGGAAAACTGAGGGCTTAAATACACACAAGGTAATCAGAGATCGAGAACACCAGGGAACACAGGTGAGCTAAATCAGGGAAACATGGCAGAGGGAAGCAAAACTAAACACAAGGCACAAGAGATGAAGGACTATCAAAATAAAACAGGAAACATAACACTCACATGCAGACCCAGACAAAGACACGTGAACTTGACACTAGGACTGGGGATAAACAAACATGAAGGCATGATAGACTGGGGAGACAAAACAGAAAGATGGCTATGGGAACAGGAAGGGAAAACACAGGGACCAGGACTACAAACGTATTAACTAGACAAGACAGGGAACACAGACAGCCACGGAGACAAAACATGGAGAACCCAGAAAGACACGGGGACACGACAGGGGAGACAGAGACGCAAACAAACACTAAGACACTGAAGACAGAACATGGAGACAGACTGGACACAAAGGGAACTAATAAAACAAGAAACTGAGAACTAAACACAGGAGACTAACGACAAGAGGACAGGGAACCACTGAGGGAGCAATGACAAATGTGAATAATAACAGAACAAGACTGGGTCAACTGACCCAGAATCATGACAACTTTCCCATTCAGATTGAATTTTAAGAGCAGTTAATGAACTAAAGCATTAACCGAGCTTTCAATTTTTAATGCAAAAGCAAAATTATGGCTCAAACAAAAGCAAATCTGTGATCATTGAAATGGGTCTTCTGCCATTATTAATGGTTGCTCTTAATGTTTTTTTTATTTGTAGTAGCTGCTGTCTTTAAAGCCTAACCAGGGACAAGGTCTGCAAATTAGCTGTCGCTAGAAGTCCTACATACACTGCATCAGTTGCATTTTTGTTTAAATGCAGCAATGTTATTATATATCATCCCTGTTTTATAAATAAATAAAATACAAAATACAAATTTATGTCTCATTTCTTCAAAAGACACAATCAGATCTTGAGTCTTTTTTCAAGCCCTTTAGAAGCCCAAGGTTTTTACTACTCCTGGAGCAAAACACTGGTTATCCCTTATGGGGCTAGAGTGAGACAAACGCTTAAACCACACATCATTTCAATCACTTGTAAATTTAGAGATGTAGGTATTAGCCTGACCGCCTGCTTATTCAGGAAAATGCTTCCTAATGACTACTTTAATATTTTGATTATTTACACTTACAGCCATGTGAAAAAGACAGTTTTCATAGGATTCTATGCAGTCCAAAGTTGGCCCCTCGACCATGAGCTCCTCTGTATACCAAAGTATTCTAGAGTCAAATGTGAGGCCGTCTGTCCGACAGCTAAAGCTTGGCTAACATTGGGTCATGCAATGATACAATGATCCCAACCACAGCTGCAAATCTACAACAGAATGACTGAAGAACAAAAAATAGAAGAAAATCAAGGTCTTAAAATGGCCCAGTCAACGTACAGATTTCAAACCAATTGAAATGCTGTTGTGGGGCTGTGCATAAACAAAAACCCGCAAACCTCAGTGAACAGAAGCTACAAATCCCTCCACAACTGATAAAGTCATTCAGAAAACTATTACTTCGAGTTATTGCTGCTGAATCATGGGGTGTACTTAGTTTTTCACACATTACATCTAAATTTTTGGCTTAGTTTTTGTTAAATAAATAATGACACAGGACTAATAGGAAAAATATAATCACTACATTTCATATAAAGCAAAGATACCAGCATGAATGCATTGTAATTCATTAGGAAAGTTCTTAAAATGCAAATACAGTCATTAAGTCATAAGAGTGCTGCTATAAAGTGTCTTTGTCAGCAGGCTGAATACAGTCATGTCAATCACACATCAGTACTGGAGACATGGATATATTTCAACAGTAGGGTGATTTTTGCTTTATAGAGATGAATAGATATGGCTGCATAGTTGTGAATTCTTAATGTGGAATAAAATATAAAGTTAGTAAAGCAAGTAACCACGGCGTGAAGGATTCTTTGATAAATTCTGCAAAAAACAAAATATAGCACAACTTAGTGATGAATTGGCCTAAGTATAAATGTCCACACTAAAATGAATGACCGGAGACATTAATTCCCTCCTCGGCTCCCCTTTGACTGATTGACAGGGACCTCTTTGGCATGAATATTCATAACCACAGTTTCACCAAGCTTTCTCACAGCTAGAAGAAAAGTAAACTTTGCCAGGGGAGAGAAGATCGCCGCTAGCTGCTCACTTCATGTGGAAATGCGGGACTTCTATTCAGCTCCCTGCAGGCATTTCCCAGAAGAATAAGGAAGGGGAGAGGACTGGGCCATGGGTGGTGGGGCGGGTGGTGGTGCCTTGAGTGAAAGTTGACAAGATTTAAGGATTTGCTGGCTCAAGCTTTTGTCTCGACCTTCTATTTAAGAGCGAAAATACAGATCTCTTCTTCATGCAAATTAGCAATCATAACACCAAAAGCCGAGCATGTAAAAAATTAAGAAGAGGGGCAAATGACGGGGAAGGAAGAATGTATCTGGAGTAGCTTAGCGCGAGCAAATACTCGCTCAAGATGAGAATAGAAGAAAACAATATTGAGATTGATGCATTGAGGTGATGGGTGACAGCTGAAACCCTGGGAATGGATAGCACTAGAGGGTAAGTGGGCGAAGGGGTGGTGGAGGGGTGTGATGAGGAGTTGACAGAGGCCTCTTAGCAGTAAAAGACCACTGTGTGTAATCGCTTTTAATTGGAATGTATGGAAGACAAGGCTCTCCGAGGGGATCAGTTGGCCTTAAACCCTGCTTAATTATATGGGATCACGTTAGGCTGTTGGGTTTGGGTCAAAAATACTGCTGCAAGGGTGAACTGACACAAGAGGAGGAAGAGGAAGGAGGAGGTAGAGGAGAATCCTGGCATGGCATGTTCCCTTTATGGAAACATTTTATTTCATGTTCATATTAAATATGTTGAGAATACTGAGAATAAACAGCTCCAGTAGTGCTTTCTAGTAGTTTTAAATTTCTGCTATAACACCATCCACGGCATATCCCCATCAGCAATCTGAACGCGATTTTATGTATACAGTGTTAGGGTGGAGTCAACTTCTTAGCAACCATATGGTGCTTTATAGTCTTCTCCATTCCCCAGTGGTGTCACTGTAACATTCCTGTAACATTACTGGTTTGACAGTGTTTTACAGCGTGTCTAGACTCTGCAGTACTGACTTTATAGTGACCTTATCATAAATTATCTTCACTTTTATCTCCCATGGCTCTGGTGTAACATCTCTGGAGGGATTTAAAGGGTGTCTGTGGTGTCTGGTGGTGAGTTTACAATGACTTTATTGATGTCTTTTTGGGATTTTATCATCATCAGATGCATTTGATTTGTTTGTTCCTGCTGACATATAAAATTCTTTGGTGGTAGCTCTATTAAAACTTTCTGAAAATGGATTATAACAGTATTATAGTCCTCATGAAGCCCAGCATAACTTTTTAAGGGTGTATGTAATTAATTTAATTTATCTTATATAACTTGAATTCCTGTAGTCAACTACCGTTCACAGCATTTTTGTAAGAAATTATTTAACAATTTGGGTAATATGCCAGAAAATGGTGGAATGCTCCCTGTGGGTTGGGGGAAAGAGGCTGCCTTAAGCAAGGGAGTTCAACTATCTTGGGATCCTATTCATGAATGATGGGAAGGTGTCGAGTCAGCAGTAATACCAGACTGTTGTGGTGAAGAGAGAACTGAGCTGAAAGGTGAAGTTCATCTACCTGTCAGCCCTCACCTATGGTCGTGAATTCTGAGTAATAACTGAAAGAGTAAGGTTGCGAATACAAGTGGCTGAAATGAGCTTCCTTTGTAGGGTGGCTGGGCTCAGCCTTCGCGATAGGGTGAGAAGCTCAGACATATGGAGGGATGTCAGAGTAAAGCTTCTGTTCCTGTGTGTCAAAAGGAGCCAGTTGAGGATGTTCATGCATCTAGGTAGGATGCCTCCTGGGCATCTCCCTTTGCAGGTTTTCTGGACACCCCCTACTGGGAGGAAACCCCAGGGTAGACCCAAAACCTGCTGGAGAGATTATATATCTTGTCTGTCCTAGAAACGCCTCTGGATCCCCCAGGAGGAACTGGAAAGTGTGGCTAGGGAGAAGGACATCTGGAATACCCTGTTTAGCCTACTCCCGCCACGACCCAACTTCGGATAGGTGGAAGATGATGGATGGATGGGTGGACGGATGGTAATAAGAAATATGTTTTGATTAAAGATTAAGATAAAAATGTGACTCTACTGCTAGTTTGAACACCTGAAGGAGTGTTTAGTAAATCATGCTACTTTTGATTTTTGATAGTGGATACTTTTAGAATATTTCATTTCTAGTTTGATTAAAATTGGTCTAGTTCAGTACGTTCAGTATAGTTCAGTACTGCTGACTTGTCCAGATGACAGTCATTGAAATCCTCCACATGGAGGGTAAGATACAGAAGGTGACTACTGAAAAGGCTGGCTGTTTGCAGAGTGCTGTATTCAAGCATATTAATGGGAAGTTGACTGGAAGGGAAAAGTATGGTAGGAAAAGGTACACAAACAAGAGCCTTGAGAGGATTGTTAAGAAAATTAAGTTCAAGAACTTGGGAGAGCTTGATACTGAGTGTCAGTGCAAGATCCACCACAGACATCTTCAGGAAAGAGGCTACAGCTGTCACATTCCTGATATTAAGCCACTCCTGAACCAGAGACAACATTGTTAGCATCTCACTGGTCCAAAGTTCTCTTTTCAGATGAAAGTAAACTTGCATTTCATTTGGAATTAAAGGTCCTAGTGTTTGAGGAAGAGTGGAGAGGAACAGAATCCAAGGTTTTTGTTAAGAAGGTTACCCAAACTGTGTTAATTTTAAGGGCCATGTCATCTGCTGGTGTTGGTGGTGGTTGGTCCATTGTGTTTTATCAAGTCCAACACCTGGTAGGCATCATACCCATCTACCAGGAGATTTTAGAGCACTTCATGCTTTCAACTGCTAACAAGCTTAATGGAGATGCTGATGTCCTTTTCCAGCAGAACAGTGCCAGAACTACTACAAAAAGGTTTGCTGACCATAACTTTACTTGATTGGGTGCTTGATTAGTCAGCCAACTCGTATGACCCGAACCCCATAGAGAATCTATGGGCTATTGTCAAGAGGAAGATGAGAAACACCCAGCCCAGAAATACAGACGAGCTAAAGGCCGCTAACCAATGCAATCTGGGCTTCAAGAATAAGCAGTGCCACAAGCTGATCACCTCAATGCCACTGATGCAGCAGTTTGTGGTAAAGGAACTCCAACCAAGCATTAAGTGTGTGAATGAACATACTTTGCAGAAGTTGGGCCTCTCTGATTGATCTTAAGAAACAGGGTTAGGGTTCCAGAAATCCAGCATCTCAATAATTTGAGATACTGGATTTTCACTATAAGCCACAATCATCCAAATTAAACCAAAGAAGCCCAGAAATAATTCACTTTATGTGTAACGTTTATAAACAATAACTAGATAGTAAATGTGGCAGTACACTTTAGACTTTAAGTTGACTTTGTTCTCAGAATATAATAATAACTTAACCAGAAGAAACAATGTTGAGATATGAATATCAGTTTGCTCTGAGCATACCCACAAATGATGAACTATTCCTTTAGAATTGGATACTGTTAAAGAAATGACAGGTTTGCATCAGTACCACGCTGTATTTCAGTCTAACTGAAGCTAACCCCCGGTGTATACATTTGCAGAAGACACTGAGATTTGTGTTTGTTAAACTTGTACACACGAGCTGAGTACCAAATATGCTTCATGCAATCTAATGTAAGGTGATGGACTATGTTGCCTCACACACATAAACAAACTTGCACTTGCTTACATAATGCACTTTGTTGTGTGTCTCTAATGCACTTAAGCTTCAGATAAGCATGATGATTATGCATTGAAACGTACACATTCATACAGTCTTGCATGTACAACCACACACACTGTGAGGAGCTGTCAGTATGGGCTTTGTCAGTAATATGCTGGCTGCTTGGTTGAATTAAAGGAATGCAGTGAAACAGGAGCTTGTCTTCCTCCCTCTGTCCTGCTTATTCCCCCTCCTTTGCTCTTTTCCTCCCTCCCTCTCTCCTGCTCTTTCTTTTTTTGTACCATGCAGCTGTCCACATTTCAGCTCTATCATCCATTTCCCATCTCCCCATTGAGAATCCTCATATTAGGATGAGCACTGTTACGCTTCCTTCCCATCGCAGTCATGTGCTGGTGGTTTCCTGCCCACCTCAAGGTTGCTCAATGTTGTCTGGGTCCTCGGTCGACATGGCGACGAGGTCGAGGTTGGTGGAGCCCGGCGACTGCGGCTAGAGTTATTTTCCAGAGGGCAGGCATGGGCGGTCAACAGCCTTTGGGTTTGAGGAAGGAAGAAGACTACGGGGTGGGTTGGGGTGAAGTGGTCGATGGGGTCTGGCATCTCAATCGCTCTTCCACTCGCACCCCCTACCCTGTAATGATCCTCTGCGGCAGGGTGACCCGGTTCTGGCTTCCAGAGTTTCAGGACCGACGCCGGGCCACAGTGAGATGCACCAACCACTTTCCCATGGACCCGGTGCTTCCAGGCCCATCATTACCATTTAATATCCTATAATATAAATCCCCCCTCCCCTCCCGCCAGTCATCTGCAAAACAGGCTCCACCAGGGGGTTGGAAGGGGGAGTGGGCTGCCCACACCGCAAATAAGCCAGGATACCCAATATCCCCCCTCTTTTATTTGGACCTAACCATTGCATAGCTGCACAACAGCTCCCAGTCATTACACACAGGCCACTAAGTAGGGGCTACCATGAATTGGATAAACAAGCATCAGTGAGGACTATGCAAGAGCATCAGGAAATCAGAACCCATGTCGGTTTCATTCAGTGTTGGGAAATAAGGTTCTGGGGTGTTGTTTGACTGGATAAATCAGAGCTAGGTCAATATTATGACATGGTGGTTGGTAGCATGACTTCCTATTTTTTTTAATGTTAGTCTGCCATTAAAAGAGTAATGTTATTGCTTGAGCTTGATTGGTCTGCCACTGCTGATATCACTTTTTATTGTTTTGTTTTTTTAATTAACCAGAGACCTGACAAACATCACTATGTATCACAAAACCACTGCAATGGAAAGAGACTTTACCCTGTAAAACATGAACCATGAAATAATTGCCAAAAAATTCCTTTTTTTTATGTGTTTTGTAATGAACCTTCTGATAAATTGAAAAAACAAATTAAATTAAATATCAACTTGCATATATGAGTTTTAATTTGTATCATTTTTGCTACATCCAGCATTTCTGTGGAATTTATGGCTCACAGTTTGTTAAATAACAACAGCAATGAACCTGCATGCCACATTCATACTTGCACTAAGTGGCTAATATCTGCATTCCTGTTGCAACAGGTTGCTGAAGTGAAGAGATTTGTGGTGGATCAGATCACATTTGTGGATTTTTGAAATAATGATAAAAAACATAATCAATTGATTATTCAGCAGTAATTTAGTAGCACATTACCTGATGTTCAGCATTTGGAAGATATGTCCTTCAATCATATTCAGTGGAGTTCAGCTCAATTTTATTTATATAAAAAATAAGTCCTCTCAGGCTCTAGTTTATCTGAAGATGTCACTTTGGGCTCTGAATAAGTGTGGCTTTTTAATTAATAACAGACTTATTAAAACATAACTGGCTTTATTAAGGAATCATTAACTCCAGCTGTAACTTGCACCACTGGATTCAGTGATGTCCGTTTCTATCTCCTTATCCGTTCTTATTCTTTGTGGTGTATGTAAGGTCTCCGTGTGTACGTGTATGTGCACACACAGCAGGGATTCAGAGATAGCTTTGGAGGCGTATTAGGTATCGAGGGGTGAGGAGCTCCTCTGAAGAGCTTCATTCACAGAGCCAGGATACTGATAAGAAGCAGAGCAGTGCTGCCATGAATCCACCCTCTGTTCAGCCTCTCTCACTCCTCTCTCTTCTCCCCACTCTGTCTATCCCCCTCGGTACTCTCCTCCAGCCCTTTATGCTCCCTGTGAGAAAGTTGCGGAGATGGGGAGGGGTGCGGAGCCCTGCAGGCTCTCAAAGTTTAATTAGCAGGATTAGAATTTAAAAAAAAAAGTAGACAGAGAGGAAAGAGAAAGAGAGTGGTAGGCAAGGGAAAATCAGAAAAACATGTCAGTGTGCAGCTGTCTGGTATTATCTATTACTGCCCTAAATACTCATTTCTCATAAAACAATTAGAAATGCAAATGGGAATGACCTAATTCAATTTGTTTTTAATAAAGTGGCAGTAAATAACTCCATTAAGGGCTGCGTACTCATGTCTTTGCTCCAAAAATAATGAAAAAAAATTATGATGGAGGATTATGTAACAGGTTTAAATGAATCATGAATCATGCCAAGTTGTAAAAGATGCCAGCAGACTAAAGGCTGCCTGTGCTATTGTCCCAAGATTATTTGTCAGGCACAGCAAGGGGCAGCCTCTATGATTTCTATATGGCTGACTTGCCCCAGTGAGGGGGTCTTGAAGAAAAAGACCAGAAGGGACCTCCGATGACCTGAGTTCTACAGATCAACCCTGACCTCTGACCTCGCACACTGGATAAACTGCAGAAGGGCAGTCCACGTAGTTTGTATTTCTGGCTCTTTATGAACTAATTGTAAAGTAAATATATACACACACAGTGATGTCGTGCTAGAAAATGTAGCAGTGCAATATTTCAAGTCTTCTTCAGGTTTTCTCTATAACATACTCATTCATTCTCTTCTTGCTTTCACTATTTCCTTACTTTAAATAAAATGTATGCCTCACAACCTCTCTCTCACAGAGGGTCACTTTGTAAGTGAAATTTTTTTTAATTTAATTTAATTCCAACTCCTTTCAGTTATTTTAAGATCAACTGAACCTTAAGCTTACTTAACAATTTAAGTGAGGCTTTCATTTCCTCTGGCCCTTACATTTTAACGTGCATTTCAGCTGCTTTCAGAAGCCATACCTTTTCCACATCTATTCATTTCAGTAATTCAACTATATAAAACATTTTTTTAACGCTTTTTTCTGGCAAAGTTTGTCTTGTATGTGTTTGCTCAAAGTAATACTTCTCAAAATGAAGGGGTTTTTTTTGGTATTCAGGACACTTTTAAAAGTGTGTGCTGTGGAATAAGTTGACTAATCCTTTGTTTTTGTGCTTATGATTATAAATGTACCAGGAAGAATTTCAGAATCTCCATCAGGAGTTTTACTATTACAATTCTTTGGTCACGAAACATCTGCTGCAATACTTTGTCATGAATACTTCACTGACAATATTTGGTCATCTGAAGTATCTATGGCAACAGTGTAATCATCATCCCAGTCCTTAAATCATGGGAATAGTCTGATCCAAGTCTCGGTTTGGCTTTAAAAAGGCCCAGAGTGACTGTGTTCTCTGTTATTTGAGCTGTAAGAGATCTTAGTGTGTGTGAATGTGTGTGTGAGATTCTGTGAGTCTGTGAGTGTGCGGTGGCAAATGTCTGGTATATCTTTCCATCCTGCACCTGTACCAAGGACTTCTCGTAACCTTGAAAGGACCATACAAATTCAAACACAGAATTATGAACATATTCTATTCACTTACTGTTGGATAATCAAGGAGCTGGAATCCCCTGTGAGCAGCGAGGATGAGGTCATGCGTAGTCATAGGAGGTTGCAGCTGCTATAACACGCAGCAAACAAACATAGCCTTGTTTGTTTTTGAAGGAAGCCTATATTGCCCACAGTCAAATAAACTTCATTCAACCCCCCCCCCCCAAAAAAATCAACCCACAGCCTTGGTCAGCACATTTTTACCCCATGCTGAGGCAATCTAAAGACTGGCCTGTGTCAGTTCTGCTCGGCCCAACTCATACCTTACATAAGACTGATGCCCCACACATCCTACTCCATCACTCAGCCAGATCTCCTCCATTGCTTTCATCAGCATATGCATGGCTAAACTCTGCTCTTGGTGACTGACAGAATTGTTGAATGATAAAATGGTTTTGGCTATTTATTTAGCTAAACTGTTTAATGACTGCAAGACCAATTCATTAATTGGGTAACTGATTGGGCACTTTTTTTTGGCTACTTGAGAAGCTGATGGGCTTCAGATAACTGTTGCTGTGAACTAGCGCTGAATAAAATGAACTGAACTGACTGCATAGCCAACAGGTTATCTGGTTGAATGACAGAATTGTGTGTTGCCTTGTTGTTTGAATGATATGTTATTCACTAGGCTACTTGAGTGATTTAACCCTTGTGCCCTCCTCAAATTTACTACCCTTTCGACACCTTCGTGGCCAAAAATGTACACGCACAAAATCTGCCATAAAATCCTCATACATCAATATTTTTTTCTACTTTTTTTTTCATAAATCATTTAATCAACTTGAGCCCTTATCAAAATGATGAAACATTCAATCATTTTCAGAATTTTAACCCTTTAAATGCCAGTTTAATCATTTGAATTATTGCATTTTTTTTTACAAAAAAAATCACAAAAAACTAATTATTTTTCATATAATAAATAGTAGGGGGATGAGGCATTGGCGGTAATTAGAGTCTTGGACATGTCAAAGATCAACAACAAAACTGATTTGATTGGATTAGTATTTTTTGTGTAGTGCCAGATTTCAAATTTTGCACCCTTTCGACACCTTCGTGGCCAAAAATGTACACGTACAAAATCTGCCATAAAATCCTCATACATCAATATTTTTTTCTGCTTTTACCACCAATGCCTCATCCCCCTACTATTTATTATATGGAAAATAATTAGTTTTTTGTGGGTTTTTTAACAAATAATTAATAATTCAAATGATTAAACTGGCATTTAAAGGGTTAAA
>VUQS01076028.1:0-11539 GCA_015108495.1 Heterochromis multidens
ACCTCAGACTGTCCAGGAGCTCAGTGATACCCTGGTCCAGATCTGGGAGGAGATCCCCCAGGACACCATCCGTTGTCTCATTAGGAGCCCCGATGTTGTCAGACATGCATACAAGCATGTGTGGGTCATACAAACTACTGAGTACCATTCTGAGTTGCTGCAATGAAATTTCGGCAAAATGGACTAACCTGCTGCATCATTTTTTCACTTTGATTTTCAGGGTGTCTTTGAATTCAGCCCTCTGTAGGTTGATCATTTTCATTTCCATCAAACAATGTGGCATCCTTTCATTCCTAACACATTATCCAGTCCATATCAGTATAGTTATCCAGCATGATTTTTTTTTCCAATTGAGATCTGATGTGTTTTCAAAGTGATCCTTTAATTTTTTTAAGCAGTGTATATTAGATAGATTGGACTAATCCTTTAGGCAGTCTAGAAAACACAGAGAGGAAGCTCGTAACATGGTTAACATTGTGAAAGGGTCAATCTAATATCAAATCATAATCTTTTCTTGAACTAACCTAGGAGTTTCAGTGTCTAAACTAACCACAAAGCATTATGCATTATGAAAGCATTATGCTCCATCCACATATAAAGTTAATCACTCAGTTCATGACACTTGGTCATAGTGGCCAGGCTCTGGTTTTGTAAGCCTCTTTGAAAGCCTACATTTCCCAAGTCATATGCCAGTTAATAGTATCCATCCCTCTCATCAGTAGCTGCTTTAAGTACTCATCTTAACCTTTGAGTTCTAAGTCATCAGTTACGACTCTGGCCTGAACCCTAACCCTATGCTATTAGAATATGTCATTTTTTTGTTATTAAATTGTTCTCCCGAGTCTTGGAAATCATGGACCAAAGACTCTTTAGTTTTTCCTTCTCCAAAATAGAGGGTTAAGATAGGGTTATGGTTAGGATAATCACCTATTATGAGCTAGACCTCAGAAAGTTCAAGTTGAGAGTAGTTTCACTTGGTATTGGCCAAACGTTATTTCACCTACCACTGCTATAAGTTGCTGAACCCTGCTTGACTCAACCAAGCCGTTTTTGCATCTAAAACTCAAAAAAATCCAAAAATGATGGGTCGGCTGTGGCTCAGGTGGTAGAACAGGTTGTCTTCCAATTGGTGAATCAATCTCAGGCAATCCAGTCTGGATGTTAAAGTATCCTTGGGTAAGATACTAAAGCCCAAGTTGCCCCCAATGCAACCTTGTCAGTGTGTGTGTGTGTGTGTAAATGTTAGATAAGTACCAGTCCATTTACCATATTCCATGGTTTCAGACATCACATTGCTGCTTGTTTCTTCCTGTGTGTATGCTCCTTACACAGATCTTTTCATTGTAAAGTATTTTACTGGAGAGAAAAATAATTGAATTTCCCTCGAAATGCAATTGAGAATGCAGTTTTGTTGTATGAGAACATTATTTTTAGGAGAGTGATTTGCAAATAAACTCCTTCCCTACACAGTAGCTTCCACGGAGTATTGGATGTGGTTCATGTTTGGTGTGGTGCCGCTTAATATTCCCAAGCTGAGAAGGAATTAACAGCCAGATCTTTAATCTAAATTGATATGTTTTTATCGCGGGTCGAAGTGTGTGAGTCGCATGTATCACCATTGCAGAGTGAGGCTGTGATTAGATTGCAGCGTTGTGTTGCTATAGATGACGGGAGGAAAAAGACAAAGGATCATGGTGCTACATCCTCACAACATTCAGTCATAAAAATTGTTAGAACGTGCCTCATTATCACAACACCAGTGTTACATACTGATTTAAAAGGAGTCTTAAATCTTTAACCCATAAGAACACACAGGTGTCACCACCCCTTTTAACACTGAGAAACGTTCCTTTTAAAGTTCATAATTTTAATAGTTCATAATTGTCCTGAAAGTAGAAATGGGTCTGGGCTCTTATGGGTTAAAATTTTAAAATTCATATTCATATATACAAATATATATATATATATATATTCTTAAGCTTTTTTTTAACTTGTGAGATTCGTAGGAGCTTTAATCATGTGTCTCATTGTTGCAGATGTCAGCTTAAGACATAGCTGGGCGTGGTAGCAAAAATGCTTTCTGAAAGCCTAGTCCCATGTTTCCACCAGCAAAGCTGCGGCAAAGGAGATAATGAAGCAGCTTACAGTTTTGTCCTACAGTGTCAGGATGGCGAGGGCACACCATCAGAAAGGAAAGGAGAAAGCGGTGAAGGAAAGGAAGAGGCATTTCTAGGGTAATGGCATGCAGCCTGCTCAGTGCATTCTGCTAAGAAAGAAGATGTGACTGTGGCTATGCGAAGCAAAAATAAATCTGTTGTATGTTTCGGTGCAGTAAAAGGTGGAGACAGGCTCTTGTTTCACCACTCTACCCACCCCAACCCCCTTACAGTCTGCTGGCTCTTGTTTTCTTCTCCCAGACCTGTCAGGCAGAATAGAGTCACATCTGCTCCCCATATCTCCTTCAAGTCAGGGGGACACAGTTGGCAAAGCTGCAGCTGCTGGACAGAAATGTACAAGCGTGTGCAGTGTGTACACGGCAGCACACATGTGTCTGTGTGCCTGCGAGTGTTGATGGCGAGTAGTTAACCAGCACTTGTCACAAGGGACATCATTAGGCTTCGCTCGGCAGAAACCGGGATAAAGATGGAAGCAGGAGGGGAGAAGGAAATTAGAACGGCATCCACTGCTGTCTAATTCCAGAAAGAATCTTCGACTCTCTACTTGTTTGGTTGCTTATGTGTGAGCAAGTGTATATGTAGTTTAATCTTCCTCCCTTGCTCTGTTCTGCTTTCACGCCCACGCAACTTACTTTTACTTTAGCAACAGATTGCAAGCTCCTAACTATGTTATACCGCTGGCATCCTTTACTTTTTCCCCAGCCGCACAGGAAGTGATCAAGAGACATTAATGGCTGGGCTTAAGGTTGAAGTGAAAATTGAGTTTTCCTCCTTTTTATGTTAGGAAATGCAATTTAGCAAGCATTATAAAACTCAAACTTTTCCATTTTTCAAAAGAACGTTCATACTGATCTGTGAGCTGCAACTTCCATAAACTAGCATCCATAGAGGATAGCAGGTAACATTTAAGAGGAGCAGTTGTAATAGTTAAATTTAGGTTTGACTGGAATATGGAAGATAGCAAGCTATGGTTACCCTGTGAGGTCTGCTCAATATTCTGATTCCTCCTGAATCTTTTTGGTTGTGTTTTTCTATGTCCTGGAGTCAGTCAGTGAACATTCAATGGTTATTGTCCCACATTACAGGAAAATGCAAATCTACCTAGCATTACCTTTCTCTCTTTTATTGGTCCAAGTTGTTTCACTGCTGACTGATAGCAAATGGCTAGATTGTTAAAGTGCATTGCAATAGTCAGTGAGGTGAGTGTGTGGATGCCGTATGCCAAACTCAGCTCTGCAGCATTTTACTCTTATGAAGAAAAACCTATAAATATTAACATGCTCATACTTTTAAAGATATTTAGAATTTATAATCATTGTGCATTGCACAGTGGACTGTGCTATCATACAGATCCAATTATTATCATACATATGACAACCCTGGTCAGTGCAATAGCCAGTGCAAAATTACAAAATGATATTTTTTCTAATTATATCATCTAAATTATATTATCATAACCAAACGTAGACGTTGCCACTCTGATGTCACCCACTGATTTGTGTACTACCATTCTGAATCCTCCAGTTTTGGCATTAAACCCATCTCAGTCCTTGATCAACTAACGTGCAAGATAAGTAAGGCCTGAGTCACACAGGCCTAGAGACCAGCCAGTAACTCCCTGGCAACCTCTGGTCACTAGGGAAAAAAGTGTATTCCAAAACCAGTAGTTGCTGGTTGTTGCCAGGTGAAATCGGTCACAATGAGGTTACTGCAACAAAAACCTCGGTGTGATTGCTTTGGTTGCTAGCAGATTGGCCAGGTCACCTGTGTCCTGTCTTCCTCCCCTCACCCTGAACTGGTCGTGGCAGATGGCTGCCCCTCCCTGAGCCTGGTTCTGCTGGAGATTTCTTCCTGTTAAAAGGGAGTTTTTCCTTCCCACTGTCGCCAAGTGCTTGCTCATAGGGGATCGTCTGATTGTTGGGGTTTTTCTGTATTATTGTGGGGTCTTTACCTTACAATATAAAGCGCCTTGAGGCGACTGTTGTTGTGATTTGGTGCTATATAAATAAAACTGAATTGAATTGAATTGAATTGAACCTGTAGTCTGCATGGAGGGTGCTGACTTTTCTGCAAACACTCACTGTTTACTCTCTGGGCTGCAAGTGCGATGCAAACCAGAAACAGAAAATGTTCACCTTCAAAGTAAAAGTTGTGCCTTACTGCTGCAACACATTTCAAAAGGCACAACACTGACTTTGAAGGCGAACGGTCTCCAGCTCCATTTTGCATCACACTTGTCACACTTTTCAGTATTGTTTGGTGAGAAGTTTGTGACTGTTTGCAGGCAGGTTGCTGTTTTCCATGCAAACTGCGGGCAACCTGCTAGCAACCAAAGCAATCGCAAGTAGGTTTTTGGTTCATACCTTTTTGTGGCCAATTTCACACTACCGACTGCCAGCAACCTCTACCAGCCATTTGCCAACGAATTGCAGAATAAAAAATTTTCCCTGGTGACTGGTGGTTGCCAGATAGTTGCTGACTGGTCTCTAAGGCCTGTGTGACTGGGGCCTAACTTTATTAGAAAGGTAAATTCCTTGTGATACTAATTGGGTTGTTAGTTTTGGCTCGCAAAAAACTGGCTTCAGACACAACTTACTGAAAAAACTGAACAGCCAATTCCTTAGAGTGTCTTTTAGTGTCTTTTGTCATAGACTTCTAAGTTTTGTGTGATTCTTTTGTTGTTGCTATTTTGTTTATTTTTTATTTTGGCTTCAATTAGTGGAGTTGCCCCTTGCTGAAAGAATGTAGGCTTTCACACATTCGTTTTCAAAATCAGAGGCAGCATGAAGATAGACCAGGATATTTGAAAGTAATGTGATGATCAACCTACTTTGGGACAGATGGAAAACACCGGACAGATTTCATGGGAAAAGTTATTCTCTACAGTGGAATAAAGCACTTCTGCTTCACTGCACACTAACTTCTACAGCAGCAACCTGCCCTACAGTTCTGGACTAGTGAGAGAGGAAAAAAAGGAGTATACATGAGCAAAAGAAAAAAGGTGGACAAAAATAGAAGCAAATTGCCATAGAAATAAGCAAAGGAGAAACAAAAGGGGCTAGAGTGAGTTTGCTCTCTTTGTAGTTCATAACAAAGCATCCTGAGCTCTACAAAGCTCCTCTACCCCCCCGCACTTCTTCGACTTTGAGTTGTGAGCATTCAGACTCAGGCACCGTAACAGGCTCCAGTGCTCGTGTTTCATCCCTCGCATATGAGAAGGAATGAGGCTTTGTATTATAGCGGCACAGCTCAGATGAATATTACTTAAGCCCACGCACACAGACAATGCATGGCCATAAATAAATAATACCCATCTCGCCATGCTCCGTAGCATTAAGAAGTGCAGGAGAAAGACACTCAGAAGCCGGGGGAGAGGAGATCCAAGAGTAATAAAAAGGAAAGGGTATGGAGTAGAGAGGAAGAGAGAGAGAGAGGAGAGCTGGGGAGGGTGGGGGAAAGTTGGCAGCTTCTGGCGAAGGCTGAGAGTCATAGCATCACATTAAAGGCCAAGGCCAAAGACTCCTCAGACCATTAATGAGATTCTCTCTTTCTCACTCTCTGTCCTTCTCGCTCACTTTTTCTCTTCTCCCACTGACTCTTCCTATCGCGTCTGACTTAATTTTCTGCCTTTCTTTTGCAGCATATTTGCAACATATTTGACCAAACTCTCCTGAGCCCAAGCTTATTGTCCTCAGCCAAAACAAAACAAATATTTAATTAAGTTTGTCTTAATAATTGGGAAATGTTTTGGATGTTGGTGCTAATTAAGTGTTTAATAATGCATTAGCTTTTAATTTCGGAGCCATGCTTAGCTTTGTATTCATGGGGTCACAATGTGCTAGAAAGTGGCCTGCTGCAAATCAAGTCTGCATTTCTCCTGTGAAAGCACGTCAAGGTAATGTCAAGTTAACCTCCTGGAAATAAAATACTTGATGGCATGTGTAAATTATTAGCTTTGGCCAAAACTTCCCTTCCTGGTTTTCTCATTTTTTCTGTATGACAAGGTTACTGGCCTTGCAAGCTATATGACAGCTTAGTGTAAAACATGCATATATAAGGACACATATATGACATGTAATGCACATAAAACGTTTTTCTGCTTACTAGATCACTCATATGAAAAAGCTGTAATGCCATAGTCAGACTTCATTTGAAATGTAACATCAGTAAGTGTGAGGCTGAAACAAATCTCAACCCTAGTGATTGGTCACTGGTGGCCTGGTGGATGTCAGTAAGTTAAAATTCTGACTTCTTGGGTCTGTTGTTCTCTTTGATGTTGAAGTTTCTGGTGTGGTTTCATAATACAAAAATATAAAGGACTATTTGAGGTCTTCAGAAAAAAAAAAGGTTAGTGGATGTATCTGAGTCTGGCAAGGCTTTTAAAAGGCTCTCCAAATGATATGAAATAAATTATTCCACTGTGAGGAAAATCATTTACAAGTGGCACTGATTTCAAACAGTCTGTCCAAGACTGGCTGCCCTAGCAAATTCAGGCTAAGAGCAAACTATCTTATGCAAAAAAAAATAAAAAAAAATCGATCTGCAGGTAATCCTTGCAGCTGTTCAAAGTGCATTTCTCTAGTCAGAAAGAAAATTTTACCTGCATGGGGCTCTGCTAGGATAAACTTTCAAAATGAACACTGGAGCAAGGTTACAGTTTCCCATTAAACTTAAGAGGCAATGATCAGTCATTCTGGAATAATGTCCTCTGAACAAACAAATCAAAAACAAATGTTTTTTTATGTATCTGTCCCAAATTACTAATCCTGATTCATTTTGATAGTAAGAAAGGGCAGTGAAAATTTCAGGCTTTTATCTTTAAGAGTTTTTGAGATATTCATGGTCAAACATTGCTGCAGATTTCAGTGTGCAACAAAACAAAAAGGGGGCCTGAAAATTTTTCTTCAAAAAACATATCTTGAAAATTTCACAGCACTCATTATATATGTTCAAACTGTGGACCATAACATTTTTATGCAAATTTGATATGGTTGAGCAGAAAATATTTTGAAAATTTGCTGATTTGACACGGAATGACCCAGGTCTCGAAAATGAAAAACATGCACATATTTAACAAAATGAATTTTTCCGTTTTTATTAGATTACCATCTGGAAACTCCAGTATTTTGTTCTCTTTGGATAAGACACTTTTGTGATTGTGGCACGACTTGTCAGATTAAGAAAATAGCATTTTTTTTATTTTTGTTACTTAGAATTTCATGTTAAAAACTATTGATATGCTTTATTTTGCAATATTGTGAAATCCAACTATATACCATTCAGAAATTGTCACCAGTTGTCTTTTGCAATGTGAAGTTTTTTATTAGTGTGTACTCAAATATGGGACTTTGCAGGAGTGCTGGACTTTTTCCCCCCACATTTTAACTAGCCAAAGCGCAGACATTTTCTTAATGTATCTGTCCCAAATTACAGATCCTGATTCATTTTGATGGCAAGAAAGGGCAGTGAAAATTTCAGGCTTTTATCTTTAATAGTTTTTTAGATATTCATGTTCAAACTTTGCCTCAGATTTCAACGTGCGAATAAAAGGCCTGGAAGTGGGCTGACAGACCATTTTTCAAAAAAAATATATCTTGGAAAGTATTTAATATATGAAGCTAAAATTTCACAGCACTCATTATATATGTCCAAGCTTTATACCATACAATTTTTATGCAAATCGGAGACGGCTGAGCAGATCTGAGATGGAATGACCCAGTAACTTATTCAACTTTCTGCATCATATCAAAGAGTGCCTGGAGATAATGTGAGGCCATCTTTTCAAAAGTTCCAATAAAAGTAGACCTTTTAGAAGAATAAGGATCCCAAACACACAAGGAAATCCACCAGTCTTAAAAAGGAACCTTACAGAAGGTCAATGGAAAGAAAAAAGTTTATTTTTGTTGAAAATACTGTCCATACCATGCTGTCTCCAGTTTTGATCGGTGACACTTAGATGATACTGGTTAAGGTAAACAGAAGGATAAAGTAACCGAAGGGGTTCAAGACCTCAGTATTGAAAAAATGGCTGCTGTAACAGTGAATTTCATGCACTGCCAACAAGACATGCAGCTAAATCAATATGCTCTGTAGGTTAGACTTACAGCACTTAAAACCTCTATTGATCAGTAGGCCTTTTGGCTTCCATAATTCAAAATGACCCTGGTCCATTTGCTGGCATGCCCTAAGGTCTCTCCAGCGAGGAAGGTTTAGACAACAAAGGAAACAGGTTTGAAATTAGGTAACTAAGAAAACAGTGCATGAATCCATTTTTTTCCCCATTTCCTTAAAGTGTAATTAAGTAATGAAGTTCATATAATCAATCTTTTCTGATGTGAACTGTGAGGAACACAGTGGGACAGAGAGTGCTGAATGGGCTGGATATACTTCACACTGAATGAGCGGAGATTGTGAAGGACTTTGTGGTGCACAGTGAAAGATGATCAGACAACAGCTTGCTGCTATCATCCCGTGTTGCTCTGCAGCTTCATATATATGTGTGTGTGTGTATGTGCACTATGTGGTGTCTACAAACTGGGAAGCTCTCTCTGTGCTGTGCTTGTAGGCTGCAGCCAATGTGGGGTTTATTTTGTTTATGCACCTCTGTGTTGTCTGGCTCGGTTTTGCTCTATTTTTCTCTTAATTTTAGTCCCTTGCATTACATTGGCTATTTGCACCTGCTGTGGTGTCTCTTTTTATTTATCAGTTTTGTTGGTGCGTTTAGCTCTTTTTCTGTGGTAAATGTTTGTAACACCATACTGATGAAGGTGGCCGTATTTGTAATGTCTAATCAGATCTTTGCAGGGGCTGCAAGAATGTGTTGAGAAAAAAAGGAGTTGAAGGAATTGATTGTCAGTTTTGACTTAATGCTATGCTAGGTATGATAACGTAACGCTGTTAGCTGATATACACAAGCAATATCATGTAACAGCACCTTCACGTGGCTGTTTCATGTTGTAACATTTTAGAGGACATTTTAACAGACTCTTTTGCTTTAGCTGTATTCTATTTACCTGGGAACAGATTTTCAGTGGTGTAAGATGTGGAATGATGCCCTTGCATAAAGTAAATGATCATACACACAAATCTTTTGGGGTAGTGTAGCATTGTATATAGGTGTATCAAGTCTAGAGTAGAAACAGTGAAATCACCGTACGCACTCCTGTGCTGGTCCTGTTCTGAATCAACATTGATCCATGCATAGTTTTTCCAGTATGCCACAAATATCATGATACCGGATTCTTGTGGATTTATATTTTGATCCCTGTTGTTATTTTCATTATTATTCTTTCTAGTGTGCATATTTTGTTGTATCCCCTTCCTGTTTTGTTTTGGTAAATGTGTCTCATCAGTTCCTTCCTATCTTTATCTTTATCTTTATCTTCCCTCCTTGTTTCGCCTTATTTCTTGTCTTTTAGACTTTGAATTTTCTTTATTCAGCCAAATAAAGGCTTGCCTTTTGTTGTTTATTTAGCCTGCCTCAGTGTTTTCAATTTGGCTATTAGTCTATTTCAGTGCAAAAACTATCACTAGCTAAACAAAAGAAAAATGAAAACAAGAGCCCCTGAAGGGCAAGAGCTATACTAAAACTTTGATGTTTTATGATGTTTTTATTACAACATGCTGAGGTCATCCTGTTTTTATTACAACATGGCGTCATTGTGACGTCATAGGGCATTGTATTAGAAAAAAAAGTGTTGTACAGCTCTCTTTTTTTTCATATTTTAACTAGCCAATTACCAGACAATTTTTGATGTATCTGTCCCAAATTACAGATACTGATACATTTTAATGGTACAAAGTGAACTAGTGAAAATTTCAGGTTTTTATCTTAAATAGTTTTTGAGATATTCATGTCAAACATGCCGCAGATTTCAATGTGCCAAAAAATGGCCTGAAAGTGGGTCGATATATCTTGAAAAGTATTTGATATTTGAAGATAAAATTTCACAGCACTCATTATATATTTTAAAACTTTGGACCATAAAATTTTATGCAAATCGGAGATGGTCGAGCAGAAAATCTTCTAAAAATTGGCTGATTTGAGATGGAATGACCCGTGTGAAACATTAATTGTTAAATTACTTCTTCCACAATATATATAGACGAGTCTACCACAGCCGACAGGACCCAAGTTGCAGACTGTGCAAAGGTGCCCTGGAGACAATCCAGCACATAGTAGCAGGATTTAAGATGCAAGCTGGGACAGCAAACACTGAGAGGCACAGCCAAGTGACTGGGATAGTGTACAGGAACATCTGTGCCGCATATGGACTAGAAGTCCCCAAGTCCCAGTAGAGAGCCACCACCAAAGGTGGTTGAGAACAACAGGGCTAAGGTCCTGTGGGACTTCGAGTTCCAGATAGACAAGCAGCTGCTGGCCAACCAACCAGACATAGTGGAGGTTGACAAGGAGCTGAAGATCACAGTTGTGGTAGATGTGGCAATCCCAGCAGACAGCAACATCAGGAAGAAGGAGCATGAAAAAACAGAGAAGTACCAGGGGCTGAAAGAACAACTGGAATTGACAAGCACAACATCAGTAGTCTCTGCCCAGAAGAGTGCAGTCCTAGGAACAGCTAAGATACTGCAACGAACCCTCAAACTCTCAGGCCTCTGATAGAGGACCCGAGCTTGAAGAACACACACATATGACACAGGGAGTGAGAAGGAGCTTATGTATATATATATATATATGCACGTTAACGCGTTATTATCGCGTTAACGCATTAATTAATTAACGCCGTTAACGCAGTTTTATTATTATTATTGAAAGTCCGTTGCTCACTGGCTCTGAATACACAAAAACATGGGTCACAGGTGGTGGGATGTACAGGTTTGGGATGGGCGTCATCACGCGTCTCAACCAATGAGAGCATAAGACTGCTGCAGCACACACATGAACCGGAACGTAAAAGAACTGGCGGGGACAGAAAAATGGAGAAAGGTATGAAACTCTTACGTGGACATTTTCATTTTAAATCTCTTCCAGAGGCCCCTGCACAGTAAATCACAGCTGTGGACTTTTTCTTTTTTAACAGGGGCAATTGCTACTGAACATAGACTGTTTATGCGGCTCCCTGATAAAAGAAAAATGTTTCTGCTGGTACCTGTTCAGTAACAAAACAAAGAAAACTGATTTATAAATAATAACTTGCTGTTGCTCAGAAGTTGCCTGTTATAATGTTATGATCGTGGCTCTGGACTCTGAGGCTAACTTGTTTTTCTATAACAAACTAGATAAAACGTTAATGTCCTGTCAGTGGCAAATGGCTTTGGTTTTCTATTTGATTTGGTTACTGCAACAAACACCCAGGACAGGCAGGTTTGCCGGCGCAAGTGAAGTTTATTGGCCCTTAGCG
>VUQS01076034.1:1404-12187 GCA_015108495.1 Heterochromis multidens
TTTTTTTAAATCTTTTATTTTTTTTTTTTTTTTTTTCTAGTGGTTTTTTTTTTTTTTTTTTAATTTGTTGAGGTCTCAAAGGATCATTTTTGTCTTCAGATGGTACAGGAACCCTGTAATCAGACTGGAGATGTTCTCTCATTTCTGTCAGATGTTCATGAAATATTGGCACCATCCCATTGGTCCCCTGAGTCATAACAGTGGACTGATTTTTGCTGATTTTGAAACGCTGGTGTGATGCTCCACTGAAGCTGTCCAGGTACAGCATGCAGTGTCGAAGGTTTGAGGCTTGTAGAAGCCCTCATCCTTTCATAGCAGCTGCAGATGTGCCAGAAATGCTCCAAGGTGTGTGTCCTGTTTGAAAGCATTCCTCCTGCAGCCTGCTGTGGTTATTTCAGGCCTTCTCTCCTGTTCCCAGAAATGATGTCAAATCGATCTTAACTCGATTGTAGCCACTCAGCGGACATGATGCATTTACCTAATCCTCATGATGATGATGATGATGATGATGGTGAGGGTGGAGTAGGCCTCTTATTTTCTGTTCAGCTCATTGACTGTAGGTTTTCACACTGTGGCTCTGCAGTAAGAAACACCAAGGAAAGATCCCACCCTCACCACCCATTTGCTCAAATACCACTCAGTCTTGTTCTTCGAGGAACTTTTAAGGTCTCTCTGTGAAGCATTTAGCCGCAGAAACCACTGCAGACTGACGCCATCAGGAAGCATTACTACAGCACTCCAACACTAACCACAGCTGCTCTGCTGCTGTTATGTTAAAAGGAGCCTGATTCTAAGTGGCATTAGCTTTGCACTTCATTGCAACCTCAAACCACCTCAAACAACCATAAAAATTTCAGGTTATTTAATGCTTAAATTGTGGTATGCATACAAATCAGAGGTCCTGATGCAGTATTGACAAAGCAGTGATACAAGTACCATAAGATGTTTTTACTCTGTAGAGGTGGGACCACTCATGATTTTTCTGTCTTATTCATAGATTTTACTCAGTTTGCATTTTATTCAATGTGACTAAAGTGTAAATATAAAAGAAAAAAATGTCTAAAATGGGACTCAGAACATCCTGAATGACCACAGAGATGCAAAACAACCAGCAGCTGGTGGTCGTGTGTGTGTGTGTGTGTGTGTGTCAGGATGTTTGCAATAACCCACGCCCGTTATCCATGCAGTAAATTTTAAATGCAACAGATTCTTTTGCTAATTTAGGACATTACCATCAGTCATGACTTGACAGCCCACTTCAAGTGGCGTCTCAGAGCTCAGCGAGGGATGGTGTTTACAGTTTCGGTGGTCACATGATGTTACACAGCTCAGTGGTTACTAGTAGCTGCACTGCTGCATTTTTGTGTGTGTGGGGTTAGCTGTGAAATGGCAGAGAGTCAGAATTATGCGTTTCAGTCTCATTTATACACTGACTCTCTACTGCTGTGGTACTGACTTCCTGTGAGTCACTGCTGAGGAATTAAATGCCCCCATCTCTGCTTTAGCCAACTTGGTTCCTCGCTAACAGGAACACACCCAAACACGGCGTACTCTGATACACGAGGAAGTTTAACCACTCGTTGGGTGCAAAAAGCAAACAGAAGCCTGTTAAAGTCAAGAGGAAGTTACCAAAACTGAACTCAGATATGATCAAAGTAGTCATGATTATTAAAAATGGACCAAAAAAACCTTGTTTTTAAATAAAACTGAGGTTTTTTTTTTTTTTTTTTTTTTTTTTTTTTTTTTTTTTGTTTTTGTCCTTGTTAAGGATTTCAAACTAACCAGGAACCCAGGCGGGCGCGTTTAGCCTGTCAGGGTCTTTTAATTTGTAATTTGACTGGATTCTCTTTTCGGTTCCTTTGTCTGATTTCCTGCCCTCCTCATCTGCTCGGTGCAGCTTGATGAAGCGTCCATCAAAAATGGACCTAGTGGCATTTTGAGCAATGTGCAATCAAAATCATTGTCTTGAATGGGTGCGATCAGCTTTTTCAAGCTGGAGCGCCACGCAGCCATGACTGATGCATTCCTGGAGGAAGTGCACTTAGAAAAGCTCCTGAAATTTGTCATATAAGGTTTAATTTAGTTGTTAGTTCATTCAGCCAAAGGACCGATGAGCTCATGCCACAGGGAGGCGTCAATCTGTCCACAATTTACTCAAATGTGCCTCATTACCTAATGGGTGTTCACCTAAATTGTGCAAGAAGACAAGAAAACCTGCCACTTTGTCCTGCACTTCACTTTACAGCAACCTGATACTCTGGTTTTAGTTCCATGTTTTGTGTAATATGTGTTCATTAATACTCTGAGGAGAATATTAAACTTTTAACGTGGTAAATTTCCAAAAGTGTGCAAGCACCCATCACTGGAATCTGTAATCCTAGTTAATCTTTGTTGTTTTTTTCTGAGCTGCAGAAGCAGTTTGTTTTTCCATTATGACAAAGTAATGGTGAATAATTAACAGGCACATTTTAAATGGCTGCGACCTACAATGTCCTGGTGCCACGTGCACTTATGGACATCCTTATGTTGGTGTTTGTTATGGACGAACTGCGATTTGCACAGAAGTCCAATAACAAAACACCACTCGGGTTCAGATCAGGCAGACTGTTCCTCCCAAACACACCCCTCCGGGTCTCACTGTTGTCCTACTGGGACCTACGTGGGCAACAACGGAGTCACCAAATGGAGCACCTCGAGCACCCCACGCAGTAACTCCAAGAAGGCAGAGTACCTAGGCACCCGGATTAGCTAGGCAGAGAACCCTAGGTCACAGGTTGATGATTAACTTTTGTAATCGTATCATCAGATATGTGGCTGTATGTTCTGGACACTTGGATGAAGAGAGGGGCTGAGCTGTCAACTGATCACCACCTGATGGTGAGTTGGATCAGGTGGTGGGGAAGGATGCTGTACAGACCTGGCACACGTAAACGTATAGTGAGGGTGTGCTGGGAATGCCTGGCAGAGGCCCCGGTCCACGAGATCTTCAACACCCACCTCTGGTAGAACTTCGACAGCTTTCTCAGGGAGGCTGGGGACATTGAGTCTGAATGGACCATGTTCAGCACCTCCATTGAGGCTGCCGCACGGAGCTGTGGCTGGTGCCTGTCGTGGTGCTAACTCTGATCCAGATGGTGGACACCAGAGAAGTATTTGAGTGGGTGATGGTTCGCATCTTTAAAAAGGGGGACCGGAGGGTGTGGTCCAACTATAGGGGGGATCACACTCCTCAGCCTCCCTGGGAAGGTCTATGCCAGGGTGCTGGAAAGGAGAGTTCCCCTGTCAGTCCAACCTCAAATTCTCCCTTACTGATAGGGTGAAGAATGTAGTTATTCAAGAGGAGCTCAGAGTAGAGCCGCTACTCCTCCACATGGAAAGGAGCCAGTTGAGGTAGTTCGAGGATCTGACGAGGATGTGCCTGGGTGAGGTGTTCCGGGCATTTCGTACCAGGAGGAGGCCCCGGGGCAGACCCAGGACACGCTGGAGAGATTATCTCTCGGCTGGCCTGGGAATGCTTTGGTGTTCCCCTGGATAAGCTGGAGGAGGTGGCTGGGGAGAGGGAAGTCTGGGCTTCTCTGCTTAAGCTACTGCCCCCGTGATCCATCCCTGGATAAGCAGAAGAAAATGGATGAATGGATTTTTAAATGCCATGTTAGCCTTAAATGAGACTTTGATTGTTCATGTCGTGAAATTACTTGTAAAAAGGAAAAAAACTTGTGAAATGACTTCAGCTTTTTCCAGCTGTAACTGAGGATGCCACTGTTCCTCTCAATCGGTCTCTGACCTGCCAGCTGTCTGCAGCTCTACAGAGCTGCAGCGAATGGATCTGAATGGGCAGCTTTAGCTTTTAATCACGCTGCTTCACCGGGCGGGTTTGTCAGCGCAGACGAGCTCTGTGATCATCATGTTGCTCTGCAGGTTTTCTCCTCACAGGGCTCGGTCTGTAAAGAAGTCTTTCTCTGAATGTTTGTGCAGTAATGAACCCCTGTAACTGTCGCCAACGCCTCCAAAGAAAACAACAGCTTCGTTTGGGTGTGTTGTTTTTTGTTCCGCTGATAAAGCAGGTGAAACACTCCTGGACTGTACACCCACTCACCCGACAAAGGCTGGTTTCTAGTTCTTGGTGCTTATTTCCACATGCTAACCTGGTCGTTTTGAGAACCAGAAACAAATGTTTGACTCTGCAGTTGGGACAGACCTGTATTTTTTTGTAATTTATACGCTCTTTATTGCATGAGAGCAGATGCCTTAACAACAAATGCAGAGTAAAAAAATTGAGGTTTTTTTTCCCTCGGGCAGTTTCGCCATCAGCAGACTTTTGTTTGTTGTTAAACCGGCCTGAATGTCACTTTGGTGTCATACACCCAAAAGTTTAACTCTATCAGCACAAGTATGTGACATCCAGGACACTTTAAACCGTGGGAAATAACACACAGTACGCTTACTTGAGGCCCAAATGGGAAAAGATTTGAGGAGATTGTTTATTAATACTGTCTTTTTTTCTTTTTTCTTTTTTTTAATTCTGCAGATTTTAAGAGCTCATCATTGTTGTATGGATTATTATAAAATGAACAGCTTTCTGTTGTATATGCGGTCGACAATGGAAACGGACTTCTCTTTAAAAAGAGTAAAACAGCAGCTGGAACCTTTTTTTTTTTTTTAAGCTAATTTACTTGCGTTTCTGTGTAGTTTGTGTTTTAAATATGCAGTGGTTACAGTGAAAGATGGAGAATATTTTTCATGGAAAACAGCTTAAATGCTGTTGGAATACTGGGACATATTAAACACTCAAACACTGCTTTCTGTGTTGTTTTTTTTTTTTCCCCCCACAAAGAGCTTAAAGCACGCGTCCTTCCTGCCATTATGACTTTTAATGACTTTGTTCTTAGAAAAGAGCCTCCACTGGATCTAAAAGTCCATCTTAATGTCTTTTAAATCCAGTTGAATCTGACTTGAAGCCACAAAGAGAAAACGACCTCAGTGGATTACTTTAACAAAGTAGTGTGAAGGTCTGTAAATGACTGAATTAGAAAATGTTCTCAGAATAAATCACTCTGGGTCACACAGTCAATTCTGCTCATTTCCAGCTCCATATTTTTATTCTTGGACTGTATTAGAGCAGCTGTGGATGATTCACAGTTCAGAATAATCCTCATTTCTCTTACACCAGGCCTTCATGCAGCTCCTCTGTCTGCATTAAAGGAAGAGCAGCTGAAGCAGGTGTTTAGTAATCTCAGTGCAACTGAAACTGAAGCCACTGCAGCTAAAACGTGCTGAAGTACAGCAAACACAATCAGTATGTGTGGTTCTACTGGTTTCACATGTAAGGGGGGTGTGTGAGAGAGTCAGAGCAATAAAATCCTCGACACACGGTGAGTCAGAGAGGATTAGGGTCCGGCGCTGTTTGTTATATTTGTGTGCACAGAGGTCACGACCTTTCCCAGTTTAGCTCATCTGTTTCCGTTCATTCAAAAGCTCAGTGGGAAATTCATCATTCTTTCATAAATGTTATCACTAGCGCCTCACTTCATGCACGCATAACACTGTTAACATGAAAAATATTAAACTGACTTCTCACACTGCTGATAAACGATGACGAACGAGCAGCACTAACGAATCTGCTGCTATTCTTAGTTTGAAGTGAAGCAGGAAACAAACACTATTTGATATTCTGTGCTTGAAAATGACTCAATAAATTCTTGTACCTAAAATGGCTCCAAACAGTATTTCAAATCTAAATTTAACTTTAAATAAAACTATTAGGATAAATTTGTCTCGATTAGATGTTTTAGGCTGAGATTTTGCTCATTTTAGTTTTTAAAAATTAGTGTTGTCTACATGTTTCTTCTTAATTGGATGAATTCATTGAATTAACAGCTGATCAGAGTTAGTTGGAACTCTGACAGTGAACTTTCAGTGTGTTCACCCTGGGGTGACAGGAAGGTAAAAGTCTGGAGAAACCGATCAGACACCGTTTACTGATGGACCTGTGAGATTCACAGAAACAGACCCCGGGGCAGATCTGCCCTCAGGTCAGTTTTTATTAAATAAAAACAGTTTTTGCAGCAGTTTATGACCATTTTATTCTTTTTAATCAGTAAAAATTTATTCTACTGATGGGATATAACAACCTCACTTTATTTTATTTTTTAAAATAGAGAACTTTATTTTTTCTGCCATTACTGGATTTTAAATGAGATTTACAAACCCCAGTAAATCCAGACCAAATGTCTCTTCATGCTCGTCCGAGTGATTCAGTTTCTCTCTGATGGCGTTTACTGCAGGAATCTGTACAATGAGTTCAACATTAGCTAGATTCATAGTCACAATAAGTGATATCCTCAGTCTTTTCGGTGTTTCTGTGTTAGTCCGGATACAAAGCAGCACATCGAGTTCCTGCAGGAACATTTAAGAGTGATTGATCCTGTTTCTGATGTACTTTCTGTCCCACGGTGAAGCCCCACAGTCAAACTAAGCTGCCATTTTGATGCACTTAAGTCAGTCAGTGTGCCAGTGTGTTGATCTTGGCTGATTTTCAGTTGTGATTGGGTTGTCAGGTAACTTTGGCTTAAAGGTGTGACAATCTCAGCTTAGTCAGGACCCCAGATTTATAAAACACTTCAAACATAAACAGTTCTGTGCTTACAGACTCTGTATCACAATGAATATTATAAGAACTCATTAAAGGTGGTAGTTGTTTGGGTAACCCTAATCAAACCTTATTTATTTATTTACTTTCTCTGGTATCCCTCAAATTGTTCTTATTTTTTACCAAATTTATTTTAAGATGTATTGATCTGCTAATGAAGGACAAAGTTGTTGTAATTTTCACTTTAACCTGATGGTGGCAGTACTGTCTCGCTGTTCCATCCCTAAACTGTCACCATATGATGGTGCAGCACAGCTTTGACTCCGATTGGAGGACTGTGATGATAACTCTTCAGATGAATAGACATGAAAATTAAACCATTCAGACAAATGTGCAGGTTGACCTCGTGCTCCTTGCTTACACTGAAATACTTTCAGGAAGACAACACAAACCATCTTGTGCTCGCTAGAAAGTCACCTGAGAGTAGATTTGCATATTTTATTCCTGTTGTTAATGGTCTACTCTGCTTTAAAAATGATCTATATAGTTAGAAACATTGCCACAGATCAGAAATACTGAAAACCTTGATGGCTCAGGACTAAAGGAAAGCTCTGAGAGCTTCGAGCTCGTTAAAGGTCACTGCTGTCCATTTATTAACTTGCTGATGCAGAATTTCACCACCAGATGTCGCCAGATTCTCTGAATAAAGCTGGCTCATTAATTTAATTTTTATCTTTTTCTCCCTCCAGCTGAGCGGTTGCCTCATCCTGGCCGTCTCCATCTACCTGAAAGTCAGCAAGAATGGAAACCAGGTAAGTCATGGATAGACTGTTGGTCTTAAAGGAGGCTGCAGTATTGCATAGAGGAATTCAGAAGTCCATGTTCTGTGTTGTTTACTCAGTTCCAAGAGCTGTTCTTGGAGCTTTGGGCAGGTGATGGTGCAGTAGAGCAGTGTGACAAAGTGGGCCTCTTTAATGGATTCCAGATGTGTGCAGAGATGTGTGGAACTCACACATGAGAATAACTCTTTCCTGTGTTTATATCAGCTGTCTTAAGGTATATGAGAGAGTGGTAAGGTTTAGAAGTTGACTTCCTTTCACTCTTCAGGGAGAAGATGTGGTTATTCCAATAATAAACTGACACGGTTACTGTGATCCCACCTTTGTCTGAGTAAGAGGATTTAAAGAGTTTCTGTGTGCCATCAGAACTGCTTTCATGCTCGGAGAGCTTCAGAAACCAAAACCAGTAATCTGAAACTTGCACCCACTTCACTTCGCCTGTATCATTACATATTTTCCCATCTGTCACTCAAATATTTGTGACCCATAAACACAAACCTCAACATCAACTGTAGCACATCTAGGTACATTTAAAAGTTGATCAAGGTTTTGACAAGTTCTTCAATCCAGATCTTTCTAGAGTAAGCTCTGCCTGCCTTTGACTTGTACCTCATCTGTCCACAGATCACCAATCAATCCTTACCTGGCATCGACTTGATGATCGCCATAGGTGTGATCATCATGGTTCTTGGCTTCCTGGGCTGCTGTGGAGCCATCAGAGAGAACCGCTGCATGTTGCTGCTGGTGAGCATTACATTTTGACTATTTGGGAAAAGTTTTTGTAGGGAGCTGAAGCAAAACCTTACTCATCACTTTAGATGCTTCATGTCGTTGATGGTTCAATAAGGAGAAAAACTAATGAAATAATCAAAGTTTGTGGTTATTAGACAGATATAAGTGACTTCCTCGAACGTTGTCCCAAATAAAGGTATGAGAAGAACAGGACCCCCAGATTTTAGGTGTGCAGGTAATTCAGAGATATGGACTCTTCATTTTCACGGTGATAAAACACAGATACTCCTTAGATCATCCAACCATGATGTGCAGAGTCCTCTTAATGGCTATAAGGTCAAAAGTGGATGCCAAATAAGTTTTCCAGCTGAGCTCAGACCTGGGTGTTGAGCAGAAACACACGGTCATGTGATCTGAAGTCATGGTTTAAAAAAGCCAACTATCTGCAGTCCAGTTGTATTGTGGGTAATTTAAGCAGCACATTCTTGCAATGGAAAAGGGGAAAAAAATGAATTGCAGCTATTTTTGTCAGGAGTGCAATGTTAAACCATTAGATAACTAAATTACCCAGAAAAACTTCTGCTGCTGTTTTTGTTTTGATTTGGAAATATTTAAACTGTTGAGTGAATTCACTGCTCAAAAAAATGAAAGGAACACTTTTTAATCAGAGTTTGGCATCAAGTCAGTTAAACTTGTGGGATACTGATCTGGTCAGTTAAGTATCAGAGGGGGTTGTTAATCAGTTTCAGCTGCTTTGGTGTTAATGAAATTAACAACAGGTGCACTAGAGGGGCAGCAATGAGACAACCCCCAAAACAGGAATGGTTTTACAGGTGGAGGACACTGACATTTTTCCCTCCTCATCTTTTCTGACTGTTTTTCACTAGTTTTGCATTTGGCTAGGGTCAGTGTCACTACTGGTAGCACAAGGCGATACCTGGACCCTACAGAGATTACATAGGTAGTCCAACTCCTCCAGGATGGCACATCAATACAGGCCATTGTCAGAAGGTTTGCTGTCTCCTCCAGCCCAGTCTCAAGAGCATGGAGGAGATTCCAGGAGACAAGCACTTACTCTAGGAGAGCTGGACAGGGCCATAGAAGGTCCTCAACCCATCAGCAGGACCGGTATCTGCTCCTTTGTGCAAGGAGGAACAGGATGAGCACTACCACAGCTACAAAATGACCTCCAGCAGGACACTGGTGTGAATGTCTCTGACCAAACAATAAGAAACAGACTTCATGAAGGTGGCCTGAGGGCCCAACATCCTCTAGTGGGCCCTGTGCTCACTGCCTGGCACCATGGAGCCCAGTTGGCATTTGCCATAGAACACCAGAATTGGCAGGTCCACCACTGGTGCCCTGTGCTTTTCACAGATGAGAGCAGGTTCACCCTGAGTACATGTGACAGACATGAAAGGGTCTGGAGAACTGTGGAGAACGTTATGCTGCCTGTAACATTGTTCAGCATGACCGGTTTGGTGGTGGGTCAGTGATGGTCTGGGGAGGCTTATCCATGGAGGGATGCACAGACCTCTACAGGCTAGGCAACGGCAGCCTGACTGCCATTAGGTATCAGGATGAAATCCTTGGACCCACTGTCAGACCCTACACTGGTGCAGTGGGTCCTGGGTTCCTCCTGGTGCACGATAACGCCCGGCCTCATGTGGTGAGAGTATCCAGGCAGTTCCTGGAGGATGAAGGAATTGATACCACTGACTGGCCCCCACGCTTGGCTGACCTAAATCCAATAGAACACCTCTGGGACATTATGTTTCGGTCCATCCGACGCTGCCAGGTTACACCTCAGACTGTCCAGAAGCTCAGTGATACCCTGGTCCAGATCTGGGAGGAGATCCCCCAGGACTCCATCCATCATCTCATTAGGAGACGTGAGGGCCATACAAACTACTGAGTACCATTTTGAGTTGCTGCAATTAAATTTCAGCAAAATGAGGTGTCTTTGAATTCAGCCCTCTGTAGGTTGATCATTTTCATTTCCATCATTTCATGGTGTCATTTCACTCCTAACACATTACCCAGTCCATATCACTGTAGATATCAGCAAGCTAGTACGTGAGTACGAGCAAACAGCACGTAAGATGGCAAACTACAGAAACCATCTGAGATTCAGCCTCAGATGCAGACAAAGCAGGATTACTCCTAAACGTCTTCAAATGAGATCCTCTGTTAAGGGCTTCCGAGCTACAAAAATCCTCCAGAAGGCACAGAGCCAGCTGCTAAACGAACGGGTGAGACAAACAAATTTTACCATCGATGTGCTCAAAGCAAAAGAAGAACAGATCCAACAAAGACTTACAATGCTTCTAGATGAAAACACTCATCAAAAGGTGATTGAATTCACTGAGAGAGCTCGTCTAGCACAGCATTAAAAGTCTAAGACCAGGCAGCAAAGGAAGTTTGAGTTACTTGTTGTGTGTCAGAAACATCGGCATACTACGGAGAGTGTCCCTAACGGCCAGCAGAGAGAAGGATGCCAGGCGTACACGGAGGATGTGGACAAGTGGGTGAAAAATCTGTTTGACAGACAACTCACTCAACCAGAGAAAAACATCCTTGCAAAAGGGTTGAATTTTGCGGTGACACCGAGACAAATCCCGCT
>VUQS01076036.1:0-27757 GCA_015108495.1 Heterochromis multidens
TAGTGGAGTTTGGAGTGTGACTGTTTGAGGTTGTGGACAGGTGTCTTTTATACTGATAACGAGTTCAAACAGGTGCCATCAATACAGGTGACGAGTGGAGGACAGAGGAGCCTCTTACAGAAGAAGTTACAGGTCTGTGAGAGCCAGAAATCTTGCTTGTTTGTAGGTGACCAAATACTTATTTTCCACCATAATTTGCAAATAAATTCTTTAAAAATCAGACAATGTGATTTTCTGGATTTTTTTTTCTTATTTTGTCTCTCATAGTTGAGGTATACCTATGATGAAAATTACAGGCCTCTCTCATCTTTTTAAGTGGGAGAACTTGCACAATTGGTGGCTGACTAAATACTTTTTTGCCCCACTGTATACACATTTCAGGCTTTCACACGCTTACCTCTCTTTTGCTCTGAATTGGGTAATGTCATGTGTTGCCACACTGAATAATGGATCATTTTCTTCTTTACGCTTGTATTTTATTCAAATGCTAGAAGCTTGTGAAGCCTGTAGTTTTACGTGAAAACTAATACTACAGTTACACTAGGGAAAACAGTGGTTGGAGACCACAGCAAAACCAAAATTATTGTGACCATGTAATTCTTAAATGGTTGCTTTAAAAAACAGTGACCTGGTCTGCAACCAGTCACAGATAGCCACTTTGGTGTGTTACAACAGTGATAAAACAGCAATAAGATGGGGCCAGCCGGCTTGTATTAACTGTGATAAATTGGTGAAAATTGCAAATCTGTTGCCATCTGTTGCTCAACCACATACACAGAAATTCACATTAACTATTTACATTCAGAGTCCAGCTAAAACCTCATAGATTTGAAACAGAAATTCAGAAACTCCTCCACAAATAGTGATGTAGTTGCTGCAGACAGCGATTTAACTGCAAAATGGCATAGGCATTTGGCAACCTTGCTTTCACATAGGAGCATAACCAGAATACAACCAGTTGGAAAATGAGTGAGTTAAGTTCACTATTCCAAAGAGACACATGCCACATGAGTTGCGCTCATCAGTGCACACTGACTCATACTGACTGCAAAATGTTGGCAATCTATCTGGGATTATAAATTAGACAACAGCTATTTACAAACTTTTGAGTGACTGCAGTCAGTTTGAGTTTGACTGTTTGGAGATAGGTTGTCTCCCATCAGGTGACCTACGCAACTGTTTTGTGTTTTGTGTGTGTTTTGAAAAGTGATTGCCCAGAGGTTGTATGCTCAACCTATGCTCTCAAATGTAACAATATTCACTGCAGCCATTGGGCAAACACCAATTTTTCCTTTTAACAAAGTTACAAACAAAGTTGCCGTCCAATTTTCTAAATCTCTAGTGTGACTAAGGCATAAGGAAAAACAAGGAATAGCCATAAGGAAAAGTCTATCATAGTGGCAGTCAAAGCTTTTTATTGGTAGCTAGCTAAGCTTATGTTAGCTAGTTAGCTTGCCTTGTTAATGACTGGTTGTTGTTTCAGTGATGATGGTGCCAGCAAAGAAGCCTTCTCAAACATCATGCAGACCGATCGTCAAGCAACATGTGAACACTGGATCACAAAAGTAATGCAGAGTGAGAATTCGATCGGAAGAGGGAATAATGAGCAATTAAACAACAAGCCAACCTGAGAATACAGCACTATATAGAGTATTCAGTGTGTGATTACAATGATCTGGGAAAACTTATAACCTAAACAACCAGAATCATTATGCAAACAGTGTCACACAGCATTTCTAACTAATGCACTTTAAATCCATCTATGCACCTCAGACAGGTCCATATCTGTACTCAGAATTCAGACTAGGAAAGTTTCAGTTTCTCACTTTAAACTAACAATTAGTTATCCTCATATCCTGACATTTACCATCATTGTTTGTTAAATAAAACAGCATGAAATTTTGATTTGGCTCATATCTCATATTGTGAACTAGGTACTAGTAACTAAACCTTAGTGGTTGTTTAAAGTAAAATAGGGTCCTGTGTGCTTAAGTACTTTATTTTTGTAAGATAGTTACAGTATGGTTATTCCCTCAGTTGACTACAATCACCCACATCCAAATATGATAACCAGAGGCATTCACTATTGTCTCCAAAATGCACCTTTTCAATGATTTTCAGAAAATAAGTTAATTTGCTTTGCACATTTTATGACCTAGTTTTTAATTGACCAGATTTATTTTTTCAGATATTAAGTACCTCCATTTCAGAGGGTTAAAATCTAAAGGCATGAGATTTATGACTTGTCAAATTCAAGTCATGTACATCTAAATCTCTATTGGTAAATCAACTTAATATGTAACTGATAAGTAATATAGTGAGGACTCAAAAAAGAAATATGAACAACTGCATTAATGTGATAAAATAAAAAAAAAATCAAAAGCAGAAGAAAATAAAGTAGTAATAATAGTAATAATAATAAAAGTAATAATCTTTTGTTGGTATACATGGATGATGTATACATGCATAGAGATTATGATTTTGGTTGTTTTTAAACTTTTTCTTCATTATAGGGAAAATCTCAGTGAGAAGCAAAATCAACTGACAACCCATTCAAAATATAAATCCACATATAAATAACAGCCACATCCCAAATCTCACTGAAAAATGCAGCTTGTGTCTCAGATGACTCTCCCAGAGGTCATAATGCCGCAAGTGTATTCTCTCTCTCTCTCTAAACTGTGTTCCACTGAGACTATGATAACAATCATCGCATTGCGCGGGCACCAGAGGGCATGGCGATAAGCAGAAATTACTTTGGAGCTGTTGATTCTGAATTCCCCAAACTTAGCAGTAATAAACGACAGCAAAAGAGAACACGAGCTGAGAGAGAAAGGGTATGAAGGAGAGACAGAGTGTTAATTTCCAGATCATTATTCCAATATGAACACATGGAGGTTGTCCTTCATGCCTGTCCTCTAGCTACACCAAAGTGGGGCTGATTTCTGAGGAGGCCTTGAAGTATCCACTTTACAAAGTAAACAGAGCTTTTTAGCCTTGCCAGAGTGTTAGGAGACGGCTTTCACATGATAATACATTAAAGTTTTAAAACTTTAGTGGGTATAACGTTATCTGGATATGTTTTATGACAATGAGATGGTTTGTATTATACCACCTGTAAGTTATACTATATTTTCTTGCTAAAGTAAACCCAGATTTACAAAAGCTACTCTAAGCTTTAATTGGAATACACTGTTCATATGAATCTTTTATCCATGATGCATGCCTGTTTGAATGTGTGTAATCAATGGAAACCATAGAAACCAAACTTAAATGGATCATAACAACTGTCACTCCAAAAGGCCATAATAATAAGAAGAAAGAAAATACTCAGCTCTAATATTTGAGATTCTCCTGAACATGATCTGAAAATATGTAGAATATGACAAAGTAGGAACACATAAAGTATTTTTTTACATATAACGAAAAGGCAAAGAAAAGAGAGTCTTTTATTTTCTGTTACTTAAAAACTGGAGACTGTCACAAAGGGGGAAAAAAAAGTGGGTCTCTTCACAATGATTAAAGTATCCACAAAAACGTTCCATAAAAAAAAAAAAAGTTTTGGAACGCACAAAATCTTCAACAACACAGGGATGTCATCATCAAGGAAAAAGACCAAAAAAGAGTGGTAGCTTACAACTGCCAAAAAAAAAGATATCTTAAAGTGTGTTAAAAACAGGATAAAAGGCTTTAGAATCTTTATCGAGTGGAAACAGTTTTTTTTGTTTGTTTTTTTTCACATTTTTTAATATACTTTCTCTGTCTACTAACAAAAAGTAAGTCATGAACAAGGGACAACCTTCAAAACTGAAAAATGAAGCCAACTCAGACATGGCAAAAACTGCATTTCCTCTAGGTGCCACTCTCGGCTGGTCTCTAAAAGAAGCAATATACTATAGGCCACCAGCTTTAGAGCATTAACCCTTAAATGCTTTTCTAGTCAAATATGACCCATTTTGACATTTGGTCTTCTGGTCCTTTCAAGACTAACAGGTGCTTGTTGGAATCTTGAAAGAGTGAAATAGTAAAACAGCACAGAAGTGATCTGTCATACAGAGGTCAGAGGATGCCTTGACACAGAAACAAGATCTGCACCTGCAAGCACAGGCACCTTCAGAGTAACAAAATAACCTAAAAATAAACAAATTATTCATCCATCCATCCATTTTGTTGTTCCCAAGCCAGCCGAGAGGTATAATCTCTCCAGCATGTCCTAGGTTTGTCCTGGTGTCTCCTCCGTGTAGGACATGCCTGAAACATCTCACCCAGGAGATGCCCAGGAGGCATCGTGGTCAGATGCCCAAACCCAAACCACCTCAACGGGCTCCTTTCAATGAGGAGGAATAGTGGCTCTTCCCTGAGGTCCTCCTGAATGACTGAGCCCCTCATCCTATCTCTAAAGGAGAGCCCAGACACCCTGCTCATTTCCACTGCTTCTATCTGCTTGTACTCAGAAAACCTATTAAGAACAGAAGATTAAGAGACATGGCTACCCTGCCCAGGATAGGGTTACCATGACATCACTCATGAGCCTTGGTGGGGTGCACAAGGGTGTCCAGGCCTTAGCCAGCGGGGCCTGGCTGGGCCCAACCAGAAAGTGCTACGTGGACACACCCTCTTGTGGGCCCACCACTCGCTGCAGGGGTTTGGTGCTTTATGGATCAGGCAGCAGTCAGAGGTGGAGGCCCAGGTGGTCCGATCACCAGCTGGCAAATCTGACTATAGGGACACAGAACGTCCAAAAAAATAAATTTTGTCTGAGCCAGTAGAGATTTACTCTGAGCTAACTGAGATTAAACTAACTGAGAGCTAACTGAGATTAAAGCAGAGATCAAAAATAGGTGGGGAGGTCAAAAGATTATGAAGGCACCTGAGCTTCTACTTCAGTGAGTGTGGGAAACACATGTGCAAGTCCCACAAACATCATAAGGTTTCCTTCCACTGCTTTGAATGCACAGACTAGCTTACAATAAGAAATTTTTGTTTTGTCTTCTACGACTTAATTAATGTTGAGTTCATATTGATAATTATAGATGGCAGTTATTCAGATTTTTTTCAGAACATAACAGCTTTTAATGGCTGTAATGGTTATATAATAAATCCCTACAGTTTCACAATGTTCTTCCATTTTTACTTTCAATAAAATATATTTAAATCATTATGTCTGTTATGGTTTGATGTCTTAGGTAAAACAGGGCATGGTATTGTGTAATAGTAGATGTTTTTCTCCAAAAGTGAGACTTGGAAAACCTAAAAAGTACCTTCTCCCTGCTCTTGAAACATTAATCAAGGATTGATAATCTATTTATTAATGTCAGGCTATTTAAACATTCTAATTAGAGCTGTAGATCTGATGAGCAAAATGTGCTACAATTGCCATACGCTCTGCTACCCTTTCCTTTCAGAGGGAAAGCACAGCAATCAGGACTGTAGAAGTGGCAAGCAGAGGGTATAGTTTTTTTGATTTTTTTTTTTGATTTTGCTGCAAAGCCAACACCTGAGCGTCAGGGACGGAGTTTGTAAGACTGCCAGAAGGGCTTTAAGGAAACAATTTGACAGTTTATTTTTTTTTTTTTTTTCAGCAATTTCAAAAAGTGTTTTAATATTAAAAAGGAATGTTGACTAGGTAAACTGAAACTGTATTGCTTTGCCATACCACTGACAATTAGTTTACAGTATATGCAAAATACTAATCTCTTTGCAGTTAGTATCCAACTTTCTAGTAATGCATAAAACTATGTTCTACTGTTCGTTGTTCATGTTCATGCTTTAACTTATTCAAAGAAAGAAGCAAATAAGATAAGTATATATAGAAAGCATTTTGTATCATCATCAGTATAAATAGTGAAGCAATCTAAAGCTTGCATGGTGTAGTACTGAATTGGAGAACATAACATTAAAAAATATTAAGTGGTGTGTTTTTACATGACCTGTAATTTACTGGCAGCCTGCCTACCCTGCCTCTCGCCTTGTGACAGATGGGTTAGGCTCCAGCCCCCTCTCGCGACCCTGAACTGAATAAGTGGTTAAGTAAATGGATGGATGGATGGCTTTACCCTTTTACAGTAAAACTGCAGAAGTTACATCTGACCAATTTTGATTATAACTCAAAAGATCTTTCAGCATGATCTCAATCTCAGCCAACACAGAGGGCAGATACATGCAGTGATTTATATGTCTCACGGTGTTTTATCTTATGCTAAGTCATTACTCAGAAAAAAAATATTTTCCCTGCTGGTCGGGGCCATGATGCACTGTGCTGCGAATTTTAATTTGGCTCCATCTGTAATCAGCATGAAGTCTGTTATGCTGCTTTCAAAAAGATAAATCAACAAAAACAAATAGAGCTCCAAAAAAAAACTTTTTAAGGCCTTGAAAAGAGAACACATGTTGAGTAACTACTGAAGCCATGATATTGATTTTCACAGCCAAGAACTAAGCATCAAAATGAACTTCAGAGAAGCTGAGAAGGAGAGAATGAAGATGAGGTACAGTGCAGGGAGAGGCACAAATCCCACTGGGCTTATTTGTAGCCTCCACCTAAAAAATGATAGCCTTTCACAAAAAAAATAAAGAGCACAATATTAATGTATTCTTCTTTTATGCCATGTAGCACCACCAATGTCAGGATGTATATGCTCTCCACAGTACTAGGAGCATTTTGAACAAAGCTTTCTGCCAAAATACATCATACCTTCGTAATTATTAACAGATCTATTGCTGATGATTCCCAAAACCACAAACAGGAGTGTTTTTACTGGTCTAGCACCTCTAGAACAGGTGGTAAACCTTTTGCTGAACTTTTTGGTGAATGCTGCTGGTACCTGCAGTTCAACACAGTGGAGCTGGAGTCCATCCATGAACTAATTTTCTCGATTATTTCAACATGCTGTGAAACTATAAGATATTTAGTACCTGTATTTGTGTACATGCCTGTTTTTGTTTTCTTTAGGAAACTCAGAAAATGTTGAAATCAGTTTGTTAAAGCAAAGCTATGCAACAGAATTTTTTCCCTAAAAATATAAAGTTGACATTGTGAGCTGTAGAATATACTGTTGGTCATATCTGCACATTCAGATTCTGTGATACAGCCTCTCTCTCTGATTTGACCAGCAGCTCATGGTAGCTACTATTAACTTGAATGTGAACATGCTTTATGGCACTGTGTAATGGATGATTAAAGGCTTTAAGACTCTTCTTTGCTTGTGCTAACGATACGCAATGTTTTAACATTTGCCAATATGCTATAGTTTTCAGCGTCCCAGCTCTACAGACTATTCACAGCAGAAGGATGCAATGCATGTAAAATTAGCTCTAAATAAATCTATGTTCATAGGAAAAGAACATGTCCCACAATACTTGCTAAGAGGATGCATTAATTCTGCGTTTGCGCTTTGGGTTTAGAAAGAACATAAAACAGCTTAAAGAGAGGCAAACACCTGATTATGCTAAGTCCGGCTATCTAGGATACTCCCTCACTGCTGCTTTCTCTTCACTGTTTCAATTTGTAATTTCTGATTAGTTGATAAATGCCCACCACAATGCAATTCAAGGATATAGGAGGAATCTATAAAGCATCTGGGTTAGAGCTAATGGGTGCTTTATATTTTTTAAAGTAGGGAGAAACAAGATTTTCTGTTGACATGCAGGTGGTGTCTTATTAAAGCAGTATACAACACATAGTGACAGTAATCACAAGAGGCGAACACTGTAAGGTCTGTTTCCTTTTAAAAATTTTAGCATGGCCAAGCAGCTGAGAGTGTAATGTGATGATATTGACAGAAGCATTCAGAACTAATGAGACAGGCGAAAGGATCTCTTTAGGGGAGATCAGAAGCTGAACAACAGTCTGAGAGGACTGCTGTTTTCTGAGGCCTGTTTCCCCAGTGGGATATGGGAGAAGGGAGGAGGAGACCATATGGCTGCGAAGCTGTGTGCTTGTACTGGGATTTAACAGCAACAGAGTGAGGCGTGAGTGTGCGGTGGTAAGAGGTGGTGATTGCTGAAGCTATTCTGCTCACATCCTCATGCGGTGTCAGGGAAAGCTGCCCTTTCTTACTTCTCCTCACAGTGAGGGAAGGGGAGGTAGTAAAAAAGGGACGTGGGGGACGTGGGGGACGGGGGGAGCATTAAAATCGAAGCTGGTGTAATGGGGGAGTGGAGCGAGAATGGTGGAGTAGAGGTTGGATGGGAAAGAAAAACGAGAAAGATAAAGAGCTGGGTTTTTGATAGGAGGTCTAATCTAAATTCAAACTTCAGGGTATGAACCTGCCACTGCTGATCCAACCCCTGCAGCCCCTCCACACACACAAGTTTCCAAACTGTGATCTAGACAGGCATGAATAAGCAGCAGTCCAAATAATTCTTGAATCCTTATCAAAGACATCCCTACCACCAACCACACAAACACCCACAACACAATCAGCAAAGCAGGGACTGCCAATATAAAATGATCCCAGAACATGTGAAAATAACTTCTGTGGCAGTTTCACTGCACGATGACACTGAAAAAATAAACAGAACGATTAGAGCAGAACCTTGATGTTAGTGGTAAAAAGAACCAAAAAGGTTCATAAATAACAGACTTTAGTGGCAAAACAACAAAAAAAAGCCTAAAGACAGAGTTTAAAAAAAAATCAAACAGGAGCTTCTTATTATATATGCCTTCACAACAGTGACACTGCCCCATCGTTCAGCTTTTGTTTCAGCATCTTAGAACCACTGAAAAGAAATGTAAAAACAAAAGCTATGAGGAGAACAAAAGCTGTAGAAGCCATTCAGACATAAACTCTCCAATGTCCTCAGGGAACGCTTCTGGTCTCGTTTCAAGATGTCGTTCTGCCTTGCCAATTTTCTACATGAATGAGAATAGGAAACAGCGCAATCAATCAAAATCGGTCTGTTTCCTAACTAGCTACCTAACACGGGACTCAACATATTAACCAAGACAGCCGGCAAATGGTAATTTGTGGTAGCCTGAGAAGTTCCTCTTTTAAAATTTCATGTTGGATGATTATGTATGGGACACGGAGCATAGAGGACAGGGGGAATGGTCGACTTCAAGGTGAGTTGAGATCACAGGAGGTTCTGCCAGCAGCTGCTGTAAAATACATGGAGCGATCAGTTTGATGAGATTCAACAAGACTGACCCCACTTGGCTGTGATTAGAAATTCCACTCGTGGAAAGTCACACACCCTGCAGAGTTTCTGCGAATGTGATCACACAGATGAATCCCATTAAAAGTGAGGCAGAGCAGATGGATCGTATTGTTGCCAAAAGTGGGAGCTTCAAAAACACTTTCGACAGGTTGCTAAGCTGTTTAAATGAAAGGTGTTAAGGCATAATGCATCACTGTATGTGGAGGCAATCAAAATAAAGCTGGTACTGCTAACTCTGCATTTACAGCTTTGTTTGGTTCTTTTAAGCTGAAGTTGAATAATTAACTACATACCACTGCAAAGATCCAGAATCCACTGATTTGTGCAGGTAGATTTCTTTGAGCAGACTTAAAGACAGCAATAAGTCTCCCTCATGTTTAGGTATAAGATGCAATATGCCTCCTTCATATAGTAAAAAAACAAAAAAAATGTTCCTAATCACATTAACTTTCTCTTGATTCTAGATATGTTCCAAGAAGCAATGAGAATGCAACCAGCATGAATAACCAATAAATTGAAACGACAAAACAGAATTCAGCCATCATTCATTTTGTTAATTACACCTGTGCTTTTCCTTAAGAGAAAATACTTGTTTTTGCCACATTCTCATGATTTTCATCAACACACCATTTTTCTTAAAAATGACTGCAAAAAAAAAAATTTACTTCCTGTAGAGAAAATTACTCATTTTGGACAAAAAAATAAGGGGTCTGGAATGATGAAACCTACCTATAATATGAAACTGTAACTGCCTATTACTGTAAAGGGGTTAGACCATGTGTCTCATGAGGTATCACTAATTTAGTAAGGCCTGAAAAAGGTCATCTGAAGGAGCCCCGTGGATCTCAGTGACCTGTCATTTGTTTGGCACCATTTGTTTTAGCACTATGATAGGTGTTAAGGACAGCCTAGCTGTTTGATCATAGACATACCATGTTTTCATGTCTGGAGAGTAGACTTAGGAGGGGTATTATATATGATTAGAAGATAGCCATGTTTGCTGTAATGTGTAGTCACCAGTTCATCTTGATGTCAAGTTATGTTCCATAACAAATATGTCTCTATTTTATACTATTTATATGTGTTATTATAGTTTTCTATTTTTCTATTAGTTTTTATTTGTATTTTCTTTTCAGGTTAGTTTAACTTAAGTTCCTCAGTGTTACTGACTTGAGTTTAGTTTTTACCATTTGAAAAGTTGAATTTAAGTTGAATTTTTATTAGTTTTACTGTTGGTTTTATCCGTTTTAAATACTGAGCAGTCTTGTCTGCGACAAAATATAAAACGTTCAGAACAAACATTATAATACAGTCACTAGATTTTGGCAAGATAGTGGATTCATAGCCACTTATACAGCTCAGTCTCAGTAAATAGATGCACCAAAGGCTCATCAGGCTGGCTGTGTTGCCAATTACTAAAGCTGAAGACTAAAACTAACTACATTTTTGTTTTTATTTTGTTTTTGTTTTTTATGTTATTGTGAGTACACTATCATTTCAGTGTTGTTCAGTTTTACTTTTCTTTTCTTCGTTTTTTTTTTCCAAGTCTCCTTTATGTTTTTATTTTTACTTTAATTAACTTGAATGTATTTTGACATGTAGTTTTATAATACCATTGTTCTATATGAGAGCAAAACTAGTCTCATCCTAATTTCTATAATGTGTTATGTGTAGCTAGTAGTAGAATGTTTAATGTGTAACTAGCGGAGCAATTTAATAGAAAGTGTATGTTGGATGGATTTCAGCTGAAAACAAAGAATATGGTTGAATGCAGTCCAGCTGTATTTCTGTATCACTCTGTACTGCATCACTAAGCCACGCCCACTCTGACTGGGATCTGCTTTAAACCCCTCTCGAAGCTAAACCCAGTCAACATATTTGTTTTCACACACAAATAGAAAACATTCACTTGATTCTATTGTACTGGATTGAACACACAAATCTCTAAGGCATGTATAGGAAGTCACCATGACAAAATAAAAACACCTTTTCCCATGCACACAAACTCAGAAAAGCAATTCTACTACATTATTTAACCAAAAATGAAGATCCTCTGTGCTAAGAATGAAAAACATGTCCCCATATTCTAAAAACAAAGAATGTGCTAAGAATGAAAAACATGTCCCCATATTCTAAAAACAAAGAATGTGCTAAGAATGAAAAACATGTCCCCATATTCTAAAAACAAAGAACCCCAGCGTCAACTTGTAGCACAAAATCAATCACTGCATTCATATAGAATGAGTTTAACAAAGCAGCCACTCACACAGGAACACCACTCTCTGTACGGCAGTCGTCTCATTTGGATGTTGACTTAATTCAACATGCACATCAGCTCTCGCAAAGAAGGCACGCACTGTGCAATGAACCAAACAAACACCAAAGCCATTTGCTATTCTGCGACGAATAGCAATTACGATTTTTATGTCTCATTGGTTAACCCATTTGTTGTTCTGCAGAGCCATGGATATGGAAAACAACTTAATCTCCATGTGAAAGAAATACATGTTGATGGAGGAAAAGATTTTAATCCCCATTTCACTCACATCCTGGCACAATCGGCTTTCATATGTTGGTCATATTTCATGCACTTCATTGTCATGTAGATGTGGTATTGTTTTTAGAGCTGGTAGCCAGTTGTTTCAAGTGCATTTCAGTGAAGTCCAAGTCTTTTATTCAAAATAGAGTGAATGCAGATCGTTTGAGCATTAGTTCTTCTGAATTCTGTATTCTAAACCACTCCACTTGGTAAAGGACATTTATTTTCCAGGGGCTTACTCTACCAGTTTGTCTGTCCAGTTTTCATCAGGTCCAACTACAAGTGCCCTGCAGTCCCACTTAAGAAGAAAAAAGTTTAATGGCTAAGAGAAAACAGGTAAAGTGAGCCTGCTACTCAAGTCACCTTGAACACTTAAACATGGTGTTCAATGGGGATTGCTTGGCTCTCCCAATAAGGGACATTAGCATGCCTGGCAAGTAACACAGGTGCCTCAGCATTGCTTTAATAACTGTTTGTTCATTTTGCAAAATATATACAGTTTAAGAAAGAAGCTTGTCATGGGCAATTTTGCCAATAAGGTACTGAATAAAAGAGTATGCATAATAAAAGGAGCAAAAACACTCCAGGCTTTTGTTTTTTAAGTTTCTCAGCTCTCAAATCCTTTTTCAGCACTTTTCAGCTGTAGTACAGCTAGAATCTGTACAGGAGTACAACTGACCACAGGACAAGATCCTCTGGCCTAGAGAAAAGCTTGAGATGGGAAGGGCCATGGATCCACCATGAATGGTGTTGTTCTGTCAGACAGATGTGCTGTTTGTGTACTGCTACAAAGTCACACATGAAATTCTAAGTAAAGCCTGGTTTTAAAAAATGTTTTGTTTTATCTTGCGTTAAGTTCTTCTTAGCATTTCTGAGTTTTCATTGTTTATATTTCCAGTTCTTAGTTTCTTGTTTTATTATGTTGGCTCCTTTCGTGTCCTGTCCCAGTCTTGTCTCTGTGTTTGGTCCTCTGGATCCGGTGGTAGTCTGTTGACATTCCGTCTCCCTGTCATGTCCCTGTGTCTGTCTGGTCTCTCCCTGTTTCGTCTCTGTGTCGGTTTATCCCCAGTCTCAGTGTCAAGTTCGCGTGTCTCAGTCTTGTTCCCAATGTTGTACTTCCTGTTTGTTGTGATATTTTCTTGTGCTGTGTGTTCTGTTTTGCTTCCCCTCGTCTCATTAGTTAAATTAGTTTCATCTGTGTTCCCCAAGTGTCTCCACTCTGCCTAATTCCCCTTTCTGTATTTAAACCCTCTGCTTTTGTCCTTTGTGTGTGTAGCTTCTGTCCTTCAGTTTATCTGTAAGTCAGTTCAGCCAGTAGTCAGTCAGTCAGTCTATCAGTTGTTACCCTGCCCTGTTATGGTTTGCTTTGTTTTTGGTTGCCTTTTACCAGCAATAAAGCTGCATTTTTAGTTCAACCTCTGCCTGCTGAGTCCTGCATCTTGGGTCCTCACTCTGTTGGCCACACACCCGTAACATGACAGAAGGCTCCAGTTGCTGAGATGCCAAGAGCCCAGTTGAAAGGGGGCATAGCCTGATGCTGAATTAATTCCGTAGTTATATTTAGTTTTGTATTTTCATATTTAAGTTGGAGATTCCAGTTCCATTTTTTCTCTAGTTCAATTCTTGCTCTTAACTAGAGTATTTCTTCAGTTTAGCCTCAACCGCTCAGTCATCAGTCATATGAACTCTTTGCCATCAGTGCCACACAGTTGTAGTTTAATTATTCCAGGCATGGAAATCTGGGAATTTGCTATTTTAAAGCTCCAACCATTAAGCTAGCTAATCTATATAATCAGCCTTATGTTATCATTATTGTTTTTACACAGATAAAAACAGCATAAAAGACAACAAGCAGCTGGTAATACTGTTGACCCCCACAATTGAATATTAATTTTCACAATTGAATGTCCAAATGTTATTATATATATGCATAGCTTTAATTATCACCAATCACACTTCACTATGAGGACATTTCAACATTAAGTGAGAATCAAACCGCAACCCACTTTACCACCTAAATTCAAAAGTGCCAGGTGTTTTTTTTTTTTAATTTAATTAATTAATTATTAATCCTTGGAAGGATTTTGTTATGCCAAAGCGATTATTGAGTCTGCTTATAGGTTCAGTTCTTTATCAATTTTTCTGATCAACTTTCTGTGTGAAAACAAAGTATAAGCCTGCACAGGTCGAACTATCTTTTATTATCACTGAGTTATGTCAGTGTAGAAACAAAGTATAAAAGGCTTGCATTGCAAAGGTGTCTGGGTCACAGGCAGAAGTACCTCGAACCTGGAGAGAAAAGCACCACAACAACTTAACCACAGGCTGGGAAGATACTCATCTTTTTTTTTTTAGCTATAAAAAGGCCTGATGTAGAAAGTTGCAGAACACTTTTCTTTTTACTCTGATGTCTGGCTGTTAAAAAATCCCATAAAACTCAGGAATTTGGACCAAAAACACTGTTATAGATCATTTTTACTATACCCTTGTATATCAAATATTGAGTATTACAGTGAGAAAACACAGTTACAGTTGGCTGCTCGAGCAGAATGAAGCCAGCAGGTAGCTCCGCATGTTTGATTTGGCAGCTTTTTATGCCAGATGCCCTTTCTGACACAACCCCAATGGGATTTGTGTCTCTTTCCGGGATTGAATGGGCGATCTGTCACTTGTTAGGCAGATGTGTAAACCACTACACTATGGAACCACTAATCTGAGAAACGTGCATGAGATGCAAAGGTCTGCAGATACTGCTCCTTTGTCTTTTCATCTCCAACATCATGCTCTGACCATGTAGTATTTCTCTTGGCATGAAAAATAAACTGTGTTTTGATAAAAGTGTGTGAAAATGAAGGAAAAACAGCAGCAGTGAGGGACTAAAACAGATGCGATTGAGAGGTGTTGTATTTACCACCCGGGTGTTGATTCACTGTTTTTGTTGGTTATGCAGCTACATCTTCAAATTTGGTTCTGTCCTAACTTCAAATTAATTCATTAATTCTAATTAATAAGAATTTTCTTATTCTGTGATCTTTTTTAACTTTTAAAGAAAAATTTTGCCATATAGATTGATTACAGCAAAGTAAACATACAGTATAGTGTGAATGACAGTTCACTCATAAGAATCAGACAGATTGTGATGCATCTCCACCAATGATCAATTAAGATTAGGCAACTGCCACACTCATTAAAGGAGCACTTTAGCAAATTAACACTGCATTGTCTTACATTTGCGCAAGTCACAAGAGAGAGTTAAAAAAAAAAAGGAAAAAAAAGTCAAAACTGAAGCACCAGAGGTTGTGTTTTCAAGCCAAGCTCCAAATACAATGGATCCTAAACTTCCAATAACAGTGTTTTGTTAATGTGGTAAAGGTTTACAATTCCTAGCCCTTTGCCATTACATTGTGTGTGCACACTCCCAGCCAAAGGTGAGATTTTTGAACTTACATTGGATATCAAGAACCAAAGATAACAATAGAAAACTATTTTGACATGCTAGCCAGTTCTCTGACGATATTTTCCCATAAATACATTAAATAAATGTTATTACTGCTAAATTCACATTAATACTACCCCTTCCCAGGACAAAATTCTCCAACAATCAGTGTTTTCACATCATATGATAATGTTGAAACTCTAAGTTATATATATATATAAAAGTTAGAGTTTCAACACACATATATATAATATTCTGAGATCTTGACTTATTAGTATTTCATGAATCACTGGTAAGTTCAAAACAATACTCTGTCTTTCTTTCTCTGGCAGGGAAAGTGTTAAATTGAATGTTAGTAGAACTACAAACACACACATGTTTAACAGATGATGCTGATGATGCTATTGGGTGACTGTAGCTCAGGAGGTAGAGCAGGTCATCTGCTAATCGGAAGGTTGGTGGTCCGAGCCCTGGCTGCTCCAGTCTGCATGCCAAAGTATCCTTGGGCAAGATACTCTGAACCCCAAGTTGCTCTCCGATGTGTTAATCGGTGTGTAAATGTTAGATAGAAAGAACTTAGGCATAGAAAAAGTGCTTATACAGTGCATCCAGAAAGTATTCACAGCACTTCACTTGTTCCAGATTTTGTCATGTTACAGCCTTATTCCAAAATGGATTAAATTCATTTGTCACCTCAAAATTCTACACACAATACCTCAGGTGCATTCTGTTTCCACTGAGCATATGTCAGATCATCTGTCACTGATGCCACCTGTGGTAAATTCAGTTGATTGGACGTGATTTGGAAAGGCACACAATTGTCTATATAAGGTCCCATAGTTGACAGTGCATGTCAGAGCACAAACCAAGCCATGAAGCCATGTAGACCTCCAAGACAGGATTCTATTGAGGCACAGATCTGGGGAAGGGTACAGAAAAAATTCTGAACAGAGTGGCCTCCATCATCTGTAAATAGAAAAGGTTTGGAACCACCAGGACTCTTCCTAGAGCTGGCCGCCCGGCCAATCTGAGTGATCGGGGTAGAAGGGCCTTAGTCAGGGAGGTGACCAAGAACCCGATGGTCACTGACAGAGCATTGCTCTGTGGAGAGAGGAGAACCTTCCAGAAGGACAACCATTTCTGCAGCACTCCACCAATCAGACCTATATGGTAGAGTGGCCAGACAGAAGCCACTCCTCAGTAAAAGGCACATGACAGCCCGCCTGGAGTTTACCAAAAGGCACCTGAAGGACTCTCAGACCATGAGAAACAAAATTTGCTGGTTTGATGAAACAAAAACTGAACTCTTTGGCCTGAATGCCAAGTGTCATGCTTGGACACCTGATGGAGCTTGAGAGGTTCTGCAAAGAAACTGCCCAAAAACAGGTGTGCCAAGGTTGTCGCATCTTACTCAAAAAGATTGTAAAAAGAGGCTGTAAGTGCTGCCGAAGGTGCTTCAACAAAGTATTGAGCAAAAGCTGTGAATACTTATGTACATTATATAGATATATTTTTTTATTTCTAATAGATTTACAAGAATTTCAAGCAAACCTTTTTCACTTTGTCATTATGGGATATTGTGTGTAGAATTTTGAGGTGAAAAATGAATTTAATCCATTTTGGAATAAGGCTGTAAGATGACAAAATGTGGAACAAGTGAAGCTGTGAATACTTTCCGGATGCACTGTGAATGGGTGAATGAGGCAAGTTGTATAAAGAGCTTTGAGTGCTCAAGTAGAGTAGAAAAGCACTATGTGAGAACCAGTCTATTTACCAAAGAAACACACAGAAGCACAGCAATTCAAGCTAATGGCAACACTTGGAGCAATGAAGCAAAGCTGTCTGTTTATCTGACTTCTAGCTGAGTAGAAAGGCACTCCCTAGTAATATATGCAGCACCTTCTAAGGTTAGAGGATACAATATAGTCTGGAAGAAAGTGTTGAACTGTTGACACCACAGCTGTGCAATACAGATCACAGCAAAATTTAAAAAAAAAAAAAGTAAAACTGCTGTACAGCACAGTTAAGTTCATTAATTAAACAGAATTTGTCAGTTAAACTGTGCTGAATTATCCTCAAGTCCTTCTTTACACCTCTTGTTAGACATTTCCTCAAAAGGTGCTAAGGTTTCACATAAGACATAGAATATATATGATGCACAGTACATGTATTATTTATTCGTATGCAGTGGAAGATGGGTATCTGACCCTGGAAAAGATAATACTATTTTCTATCCATAGAGAGAACAGAATCTCTAACCCTTGTACTGCTGCATTGTTCTATCCAAGTAGCTTCAGCCTCTCCACCATGCGTTATCCCACTTCAGTGAAAAGCAAAGAGATACAAAAAGCATTGCGATTTGTATAATCCATGACTCTAGAGTCAGTTGAGCCTCCTCACTGAAGTTAGGCATGGCCATCCACTGGAAGGCTGGCTTTGGACAAAACATCAATGCTGTATAGATCGAATAACAATGTAAGCTGCTGAGTGTGTCATGCTGTACACTCAAAAATAAAGGCCCGACATTCCTAATACCAATAAAAAAGAAGTGCAGGCTTTACCACATATTGATTGGATTATAGAAAAGAATGTTGCTGAATATTGCATTCAAAGGTTTGGTCCTTTTTCACTTAGATGCTTACTTTTTTTTCTTTTTATCACTATACCGGTCAGGTTGATGTTGAACTCCTTTCAAGTGATAAACTGTTCCAAATACTGAAAATCGTTTCTATTTAATTCAATTAAATTTTATTTATATATCGACAAATCACAACAGTCGCCTCAAGGCACTTTATACTGTAAGGTAAAGACCCTACAATAATACAGAAAAACGGCAACAATCAGACGATCCCCTATGAGCAAGCACGTTCTGACAAAACAAGTTGGTCAAATTCAGTGCAGCTGAAGTCAGTCTCCTGACTTGCAGACCTCAAACAGACCTGTCAATTACATGCAAAGTGTATGTAAATGTATGTTAATGCAAGATGAAAACGCATGCACTGTGATCCAAGTGTTATCAAATGTACTAGACTGCTTGTGGAGATTTCCTGTCTCGCATTGTGATCAGATCCTGGGATGGTAGCATATTCATTATAAAAGGTGGTCAGCTTACCACAATCATCAATCAAGCTGGTTGGAAATTTGCATAATTTTGGTAATGTTGAAACCTGCATTGTTTCCACCTACGTGTACACTACAATTTTTCTTCTTCTTGTGTTTCTCACCAACACCTCAACATCAGTGGAGATGTGTGAAATCAAAGACAGATGACAGAAGACGCAGGATCCACTCATGATTAGGGTTATTTTTCACACATAAATGCCAACGTTTACCTAATTTTCATTCCTCAAATGTGATGATTTGTGGATTTTTTGTGACATTTTTAGGACATTGTTTGGACTGTCGAGCAAAGAAATCAGATTGTATGACATCTTATTGGTCTTTTTGATTTTATGATTACACATTTTATTTTATGAAATAAAAAGTCAATTGTTTAAAAAAAAACAGATAGACTGAGAATGTATTTTACTGTCAACTTAATTATACTGCCTTAAAAAAAATACACCAACAAACACATGGAAAACTTCACTCCACGGTGCTATAAATGTTCAAAATCTCAAAATGATATCTAATTTTGCAATACAGTACGTTACCATAAATTTGTAGTCAACATTTGGCTTGGTAACTGATGTCAGTGTTTTCAGTAGACTACTCTGCAATCAAATTTTGCAGCAGTTGTCAAAGGCTGACAAAGGCCAACCATGACAACTGCAGTTACTGGAGTACCCTGTTAAGTGCCTTGCTTAAGAGGAGGCACCATTTCTCTCCCCTATGGTGATTTTCCCATCCACTCCAGGATTCTAACTGCCAGTTTTCTCCTTGTAAAAAGCTGTTTGTTGGGTGTGTATTTGTGTGACTTTTTTATTGGTGTATAAATACAGCATGCTTTCATTGTCTTTTGAGAATCCAAGTAGCGTGTGCTTTCAACATGGCAAACTTGTTTGCCTCTGTAATCAGGCTGCTAAATTAGCACTAAACACCCTGAGAGGTGGGAGTGACAATCTGTCAGAATGCTGAGGTCTGACCAGCTGTAAACGGCTTACACTGGGGCTGCCGCCGCTGCTGTTGTGGCTGCCGCGGCGAACTCCCGACATGCTGGGGCTTATCTGGGGCACGCAGGAGGCACAACAATGAACTTATCACCATCCAGCCACTTGGCGGGATGTAGCTGCAACCCCACCGTGCTGCTCCGACCGCAAGCCGGCTCCGGTTCACTGATCATACACACCAGTAGAACCTAATCTAGGGACAGTGAGCCTTTCAAACTGCAGGCTCCAGCTTCGGACAGAGAAAGGACTGAAAAAGGAGAAGGTTTGCCAGGTAATATAAAAAGCTGCTGGTAGAAAAAAACCCCCAGAGAAACAAGTTCAATAACTTTGCAGGGACCTCCACAGCCTGCATGTCAACTAGCTTCCAGGATTTTGATTGAAGCTCTGCACAAGCCCGCAGCAGGGCTTTTCTATTCCTTCTTTTTTCTTTGTTGCCGAATCGGTTACAGTGCCACAAGAATACATAGAAGTTTTAGTAGGAGTGCTACTGTGGGTCAGGGAAGAAAAATCTCTTTTTGGGACAAAACTGTAATACAAACAAAGATGATTCTCAGTGTGTTTGCTGGCTGTGAAGCTTTGAAAGCAGCAACAAAGGAGGTGTCAGAGTGAAAATGAAGAAGCACCATCCCATACAAGCAATTTCTAAAGCATGCAATGTGATTTTATGTGCAGAATAACAAAACGGGAGGGTTACCTTAATACCCAGACAGATGCATTACAATCTGACACAGTTGCTGTCAGTGATATTAGATTTATCACGCCCACTGCAGAAAGTACAGAGAAGTCATTCAAACTGTATATGAGAAACATCAGAGCCTTTAAAACCTAATTTGGTATGAGATTTAGGCAAAATATAGTCTCTCCCTCTCTCTGCGTCTGTGTTTCTACAATGAACTTCAATATGAGCCACACTAGATGCACAACATGTGTGAATGCATACACACATTCCCAGCCATGCTGCATTTTTAAATATAGCCCGATTATCTGAAGCTTTTGTAGTTTCTTGCTGACTGATTTTGATTCCATCAGACCTGACTTCCCCCATCCCATCTAAAGGAAGGATTGGATCAAACAGAACACGGTGACTTGCCCCGTTGCAATCTCGATATTTGGAGTAAATTGAAGGTGATTTTCAATAACTGCACTGACGAGAGGCAACAGGCGGATCAGAGTCATTCTCTACACCTGAGAGCCTGTAATAAAAGAGACAATGTGATGTTCTTTGTGTTTCAAGTGGATCATAGCTTGGTTTAAGCTGCTGCTTGAAGAGCTTTTTTACCTGCCAGGACATGGCGGACATGGTGGTGCATGTGTAAAACGTTTTCTGATTAGAAATCCTATAATACCGCTCCTCTTTTCTTTGAAAGGCAGATTGAATATGGACCTTGTGAAATTTTAGAGTAAAGACAAAAGAAGTTTCACATCTTCTATGGTATTTATTTTCATTTTCTGACAGGTTCTAGATGGCTGTTGTAGAAGAACAAAGTACACAATGAATTATCTGACCTAGAGATGTACCAGTCAATCAGCGGATAACAAGAATTGGCTGGAATAAAGACCACAATCATGGTTTTTCCACTTAGTAACAATATGCTGTGTAAACATGTAAAATCAAAATAAACATGGCATATTGATTTGCACAAAGCTATATCTTTTTGAAATAAAGTGTGATATGAAATGGGTTGTAATTGTATCTGGCTTCATCATAGCAAAGAGTATAGATGCATAGAGACAAAATTTCTGTGCTTTGTTTTTAATTAAAGATGTAGATGGTGCTGTACTAGGGCTTCATGGTGCTGTACTAGGGCTTCCGTCATTTTGGACTGAAAATGCCAGTTTTAAGCTAAAAGGCCAGAAACCTACAGAATCTACAGACAACATATCAAAGAAAGAGGGCTCCAACTGGAAGAACAGAATTCAGCAATCAACTCTAAAACCTGTCAGTGTGATAGTAAACAGTTTGCCTTGCCTAAAAATTCAACAGTTCATCCATCCATCCATCTATCCATCCACTTACTTAACCGCTTAGCCAACTTAGGGTTCCCAGTGTCTATCCCAGCTAACAGGGGGAGAGACAGGGTACACCCTGGACAGGTTGTCAGTTATTAAAAGTCATCTCAATTACTGACTAATCTGGGTGAGAAAGAAGTTGAGTATAAAATTTGTGGGTTGGTGCAGCGGAGTAGTTACAAGTCTACAGAGTTACTCAGTTACATGGTTAGGTCTCCATTGTCGTATGCACCCCAAATCAGCAAATCTCAGACTGACAGTACAGAAGTCTGACTACTTCTGATATGATATGCAGTCACAAACAAGATTCCTTGCACATTTAGAGGCCTAACACTGGTGAATATAATTAATTCCACTTTAATTTCCAAGTATGTTTGTACTTGATAAACACTGAAACCACGATGTGGGAGGAGTACTTTCATTGCTGCACATTGATATCACAGTGGAATGAAAATTTAGAACTTACTGTTTATCAATATAAGTTCCTTGCTAAGGTCACAGTAGCTAGTAATCTGCAAATTTAGCATCTGTCATTCTGATAGCTATTGCGAGCCCTGTATAGTCCCAGTTAGTTTTGACGTATTCTCTCTTTTCTGTGTTGGAGTAATAACAGTGAAAGTAAGTTTAAAAGTTGCTAAAACTCCAAACATGATCTACTCAGCTTAGTCTGCTTAGCCCCACCACCGTTTTATCCCTACCAACTTTGTACGTGTGGATAAACTGCACCCTTCAAATGGCTGTCAGGTTTTTTTTGGTAGTCTGAAAAATTGTGCAACTAACCTGGGACAATTTATTTTGAGTTTTGTTTTTTTTGTTTTTTTTATTTGTTTGTCCTCTATCCTGATGAAGTTTTGCAGAAAATATATATCAGCTGATCAGTTATTGGATATAATAGATTAGAAAGTTACTGAAAGGCCAATATTATTATAAACAAAAAATTTCCATTAAAAGAAAAGTTACAAAAATGGCTGTCAATGCTTTCCTTTGTAGTTATACAGAAATCTATATTTAATTAGGCAGTATCATTGAGACTGAAATCTCTTTTACAAGAACAACAACACAATAAACAAGAAATCATTAAAAACAACAACAGCAAGGAGCAGGATCTCCAATGGACACTAGTATGAAGATGGTTTGAAGTTAATTCTATTTGAATGGGGAATAGTATCTGAGTACATTGCAAATAAAATGGGTCAAAAGTCAAAAGTCAAAACAGAACACAAATAAAATAAAACAACACCTTTCATCATTAATATTACAGTTTCCAATCTTTGTGAATTTGCGTTGTGTGTAGACACATTTTAATTGGATAATGAGCTATTTTTGTGAATAACAAACAAATGCAAATGACAAGAACAAGTAGGGACTAATATTGATTGCAGTCTCTTTCCATACAAATTTTCTGGCTGCATTTGTTGATAGTCATTGTGATAGTATAGTATTCCCCTTTCTTTACTTCTGAATATTTTTGTATAATTCTTTCAAAGTATAAAAAAAAAGTTCAATTTTCAGGTAGACTGGGCTTCAGTTAAGGAATTTTTTGATGTATGATTTGCCAAGAGAGGCTGTGCTCTTCAAGGGAGTTCTCAAAAATAAAGAGCACAAGGTTGCTGCTAGAAGAACTAATTGCCTATAACAAACATACAACAACACTAGATCTTTGATCAATTAATTACAACAAAACCACAAAAAACTACAGGTTATGAGGTTGAGAGAGAGAGCTGCACCACGACACACTGTTGCACTCTGGAAGTTATTAGTCAGCTGGTAGCCACACTAGTAATAAAGAAGTCATTGATTCTAAAGTAGTGAATGCTAATGAGCTAATGTAAGCATGACCCCAAGACAAACACAAGACCCATTTACACTATATTGCCAAAAGTATTCACTCACCCATCCAAATCACTGAATTCAGGTGTTCCAATCACTTCCATGGCTACAGGTGTATAAAATCAGGCACCTAGGCATGCAGACTGCTTCTCCAAACATTTGTGAAAGAATGGGTCGCTCTCAAGAGCTCAGTGAATTCCAGCATGGTACCGTGATAGGATGCCACCTGTGCAACAAGTCCAGTCGTGAAATTTTCTCACTACTAAATATTCCACAGTCAACTGTTAGTGGTATTATAACAAAGTGGAAGCGATTGGGAATGACAGCAACTCAGCCATGAAGTGGTGGGCCACGTAAAATCACAGAGCAGGGTCAGCGGATGCTGAGGCACATAGTGCACAGAGGTCACCAACTATCTGCAGAGTAAATAGCTACAGACCTCCAAACTTCTTGTGGCCTTCAGATTAGCTCAAGAACAGTGCGTAGAGAGCTTCATGGAATGTGTGAAGGCAGATGAGCGAATACTTTTGGCAATGTACTGTATCATGTATACAGATTTCATACTAATGGGATTATCTTAATAATAAATAATACATCCATTATTTGTAGCAATGAGTGTAAAAGTTTTGCAAAGTAGCATATCTTTAAGAAATCACGAGAGCAATGCCACAGGTGTAGATTAAAATGTGACATTATTTTAAAATTCTGTTACAAACCCTATTAACAGACCAAAAACAACAATTCAACAATCTTTGCTTAAACACTTTTTAAGAACTTGCCTTTTTCTCCAAAAGGCTGAATAATAGGTGGACACTAGGTTTTTAGTAACTGTTACTCAACAATGTGGAAACAGGACTGTTTAAGCGCAGACTAAAGCAGAAGGTCAAAATAGACATAGAATCTATATAAAAGATGGACATAGCATCAAGGTCTGAATAGTGACTCCAATGTGCATGCCTTAAACCTACATTATTATTAAATGCCAGCAGGGGGCAACTCCTGTGGTTGCAAAAGTGTGATTTCCCATACACTTTTATACAAGCATATTAAAGTGTATGGGAAATTACACTCAGCTCCTCTGTGACTTAAGCACACACTTTCCTGATGAGTTGCTAGTTTCAAGTCTTTACAGTTGTAAATTATGGTCCCCACTATGGTCACCATTTACCATATGATTGACAAGACACTAGGCTAGGAGTGTGTGGTGCCCCATCCATCCATTCTTCCGGTTATCCAAAGTCAGGTCGCTGTGGCAGCAGGTTAAGCAGGGTATCTCAGACATCCTTCTTTTTCCACTTTTTTTCATTCTTTCCAGTTCCTCCTGCGGGATACCAAGGTGTTTCCAGGCCAAATAAGATATATAATCTCTCCAGCAGGTTCTTACTCTACCCCAAATCCTCCCAGTCAGATATGCCCAGAAAACCTCCAAGGGGAGGTGCACAGGAGACATTTGGGTCAATTATTTCTTTGTTGTAACAATGCTTCATTATTAGAGTGAGCTCTAGTACCATCTCCAAATTCAAGGCCAAGTTTCATATAACAGGGGATGTCAGAGACAGGCAATACTACAAGAAGACCATTTCCTTACCCTGTCAGCACTTAGGAACCGTAAACAGTCTTCTACAGATTTGCAGTTAAGGTTTGCAGGACAATATGGCCGACGGCTCTCTACCCTGATAATTCGGAACAGACTGCACATAGCCAATCTGCAGTATCATAGACCATGACTGCCCTTTACCGTCAGTCCTGTTTGCGCTGGTGTTGGCAACATGTGCACTGGAACCTGAACATGTGGAGCAACATTATGAGAACGCTATGCTGATTACTGCACCGATAGGGTAACAGCTTTTGGTAGAGGCCATGTGATGGTGTGGGGTAGCATCTCCCTCACTGGAAAAACAAGACTTCTCATCACTGGAGGCAATCTCAACGCAGAGAGATATCGAGATTCTGCAATCAGTGGCAATCCCATATCGCCACAGTCTGGGACCGAACTCTATCGTCCAAGATGACAGGACTGTAGTCCTCCAGGACTGCAGTCCTGATCTCAACCCGACTGAACACTTGTGGGATCAGCTTGGGTGTGCTGTTCGTGCCAGAGTGACCAACACAACCACATTGGCTGACTTGCAACAAATGCTGGTTGAAGAATGGGATGCCATCCCACAGCAGTGTGTGGCCAAGATGGTGACCATCATGAGGAGGAGGTGCCAGGCTGTTGTGGCTGTGTATGGTTCTTCCATTTGCTACTGAGGCCTCTGTTTGTTAAATGAATAAATTAAATGAATAAATGGTATTTAGCTAAAGTGACTTCAGCTATAGGTTATCAATATCTCTCTTTTATGTACAGTCAATGGTTAAAAGAAACTACAGTGATTGTTCACAGTATTAACATTAACATTTCAGCCAGTAAAAATCTGGATTCCTGATGCATTCTATGGTGTTGTATGGCACATATGAATAACACACAGTACTTGTTAAAAATATCAAATATACATTACAAACACTAACAAATACTGACATTTTTGTGGATAATATATTAATGTGTTATGTCCAATTACAATTACTTCCTAAAATCAGCTAACTTGAGATGAAAAAAAAAAAAAAAGTTTTATACTGATCAGACTGGAAGACTGACTGTATAAGTTTAATACATTTTATCAACGCATCTCAGCTCAGTTGAGCATACAAGTCCATGTCAATCCTATCTTTACCTCTTGAGATAAGTTATATGTCTCTTTTTTAAAACAAGTCAGAAAGTCACCCTCAAAAAAAAAAAAATAAGTAAAAATAATCACCGGTGCTGGCAGAGTGAATGAAGCCTTTGGGATAGTCTAAACTGTATTTTTCTCCGGAAAATAGTGTTTCACGTTTCCCTGCAGACAGACTCACAAGGAGAAAACTGCTTTGTGGCAAGCTGAGTGGGAAAGTACCCATAAATCCACCAAAATGACACCAGGGCTAAATAATCTCGGCTCTGAAACAATCTTGGCCTGGTCAGAAATTGGGGGTGGGGGAACACTTTGGCTCCATCATGATCAGCTTCTTCTTCTTCTCCTTCTGACTCTGTGATCTGCTACCTCTAAACCTATTCTTCTGCCGAATCTAATTTAAACATATGACTAATTCACTCAGTGCTAATCAGCAGCCTCATAATAATCTGTACTGTGGCTCACATTCACTATGGACCTACCATGTCTAAACATATTAAGCAAACAAGCTAAATCACATGCAAAGCTCCATCCCACGACAAATTGCCAACAAGCTTGTATTTGGTGTTTACCTTCTGTTTTGCTCAAATGGACTTGGCCAGAAGCGTGGCAGTCACAAAAGCTGCATGATGGGATACTGCTTCAATAATACCTTATTCATAGATACCACCCACTGTGTCAAAGTCACACACTCAACATGCGTAACCATGATTACAATCCAAAAAGGCACCCTATTTTGTTCAAGAGACCTGGAAAAAACACTTTACCAAATACAATGAAAGGATTAAATGAATGTATTGATTTGTGTTAGGTTGTGATTAAATTTCCAGAAGTAGCTGCATGTGTAAAAAAATCTGTTTTTTATAGTTCAAGTGACTTTTTTTTTCTCTAAAAGGTCACCCCATTCATTTTACAAATCGACCAGTTTAATTGTCATGAAATATGCTCATTTTGCAGTGTAAATTTCCTCTGAGAATTGTACATAAGAAAATTATTAAACATTATTATTCATTAAAGGAGTCATTTTTTATTTGTTTTTTTCAACTTTGGCCAGCAGGTGACACTTCATGTGTTTGCTGCTTCACTAACAATAAAGGGTGGACATAGAGCAGCTAAAGATGCTACCGGTTACCAAGGCAAACTATTCTTTTACTATGCTTTGTGCAACCGTGTTACTGTGCAGCAGTGGGTATATTTATGTGAGTGAACTACTGTGGTTTTGATTTTTATTTTATTACATTTTATTTTCCCTAATACAGAAATTTTTGGTCATACATGTAAATAAATGGAACTGGAGAACACACGAACTGAGTTTTGTTATGGAAGCCCCTCAGCACTTTAAAACTGGATTTCAAAAGCCACTACATTCATGATATTCTTAACAAATTTCATGCATTTAATGAACTTTAAAAATATTCCCTATTGCCTAACCTATAATTAAATGCAGAGTGGTGTATAAACACATGGTGAGTGAAAAGAGGTGAGAGAAGGAGAGACACTCAGTGCATCATGGGAAGCCCCCAGCAGCCTAGGCCTATTGCAGCATATCTAAGGGAGGATTCATGGTCACCTGATCCAGCCCTAACTAGACGCTTTATCAAAAAGGAAAGTTTCAAGCCTAATCTTAAAAGTAGAGAGGGTGTCTGTCTCCTAAATCCAACCTGGGAGCTGGTTCCACAGCAGAGGGGCCTGAAAGCTGAAAACTCTGCCTCCCATTCTACTTTTAAATATTTTTGGAACTACAAGTAAGCCAGCAGTCTGAGAGCGAAGTGCTCTATTGGGGTGATATGGTACTATGAGGTCTTTAAGATAAAATGGGGCCTGATTATTCAAGACCTTGTATGTAAGGAGAAGGATTTTAAATTCAATTCTGGATTTAACAGGGAGCCAATGAAGAGAAGCCAATATCAACAAAAGCGTAGTGAAGTAAAGATGTCTGACCATAATAGACAGCTCCAGATTT
>VUQS01076038.1:942-15049 GCA_015108495.1 Heterochromis multidens
AAGGGCTGAAACCCTAAACCCTTCATCCAATTTGAATGTGGATACCCTCAAATGGAAGCTGAGAGTCTACACATTATGTCCATGTCCATTATATAACTATAACTGGAATATGTTTCAGTAAACAGGTAAGAAAACAAAACTTGTGTCAGTGTCCAAATATATATGGACCTAACTGTATGTTCGAAGTGGGTTGTGAAGCAGCTTGCAGAGGCAGCAGTACCTGTAGACAGGTTAAAGCTAGCTTAACCTGTCTACAGTGCACCCAATATGAGGTTGCTAGTGGAACGTACAAATATTATTTTGTACATCCAACCTGTCCCAGCAGCAGTGTGTCCTGGTCCTGGGCCTTAAACCCAGAGTTTTGAGTTTTGTGGATTTCCCCTTTGTCTTGTTATCTAGATTCTGTTCACCTGTGCCAGCTGTGTTCACCTTCCCTGATTACCTTGTTTGTATTTATAGCCTCTGTCTTCCCTCAATTCTTTGTCGTGACGTCTGTTTACCTCCCTGTTGTTCTTCCCTTTGTGTTCTCCAAGTTTGGATTCTGTTTATGTTTCTTTGGATTTTTGGACTTCTGCTTTTTCCACCATTAAAGGTGAGCTTTCTGTTTAACCTGCCTGCCTGTAGAGTCTGCTTTGGGTCCAAATTCCTGCAAACTATGACACAGTGGCTCTATGTGTAGCACTGTTGCCTCACACGAAGAAAGTCCGAACCTATGATGAACCCTTATGTGTGGAGTTTGCATCTTCTCCTGCTTGAATTTACTCCAGGAGCTCCAGTTTCTCCTGCCTTGTTAGGTTAATGCTGCCTGTCTTGGCCTGCGACACACTTAGAAGAGATTCTTCATCCCAATGTCAAAGCCTCATTCCTGCTGAGTCCATAAAAGCCTAGTGAAGCCCTGCTGTCAAAGTATTAAGTACACAAGGGCATTTTGAGCCCTTTATGCACACTTTCAATAAGTCTCCATGCAAACTTAGAACACTTCATATCACTGTGACATAATTTTTCAAAAGTTTTGACAATTCTGAACTTTGGACGGAAATGTTTCCACTCTTTTCCTCCCCTCCATAAGACAAGCAGTGGGAAGATTTCCAGATAAAATGCTCAAGTTTCACGGCCATGAAGAAAGTAAAAATGTAGGGTAGACAACGCTGATGGGCCTTAATCTCCAGAGTTTCACTTTCTGACTTAAAAAAAGAATAAAACAAAAAAAATCCTGATTGCATCGACTTGAAGTGCTAATAGAGGACCTGCTGAAGCTGTACCATGAATGATTCAGGGTTTTGGTTCTATGTCATCTGTTTGGATAAATCTATTGCACTAGTCAACAAACTCCTGACTCATAATAACTGCCCCGCAAAAATTAAAGAGTACAGTTTAAAGACAGTCGTCTGAATGCGCTCCTCGGCAGCGACGCTGTAAAAATCAAAACGAGTTTCAGAGCTTGAGGATGCCACCGCAGTTCTTCACACACCCACAGCGTTTAGCACATACTTTACACGAGGCATCTGCATGTGTGTGTGATCGAAGAACAGAAGCAGTGTGTGAGTTTACAAAGTCCGAGTTGCTTCCACATGTGAAATTCTTTCCAGTGTTCGTCCTGTCTGACCTCTGATCCCTGCAGCTCTGCTACAACTAGCTGAACAACTGCTGACTAAAAGAAATCGGATCTGGTTTCCTTCTGTGGTAAGTTCAGAGTCTCACTCAATTTAAATTAGACCCCTACAATGTCTTACGTCTGTTTCATATTGATTTTTATATGAGCTTCCTGTAATCTGGTACTAATTTGATATAAAACAGCGATTGTGTTTAATTAAATCATTTCAGATTAACCAGTTTTAGTTAACTGCTACTTTAACCCCCAAAATCTTCAAAATGCACTTCCTCAAATGGCCTCTGGAGGCATCCTCCAAAAGGAAGTGGAAATAAACATGTTTACAGCCTGGTCTCTATAGATAATTTCCCTTCTGATTCATATAATTACTTGTATTTTGTTGATTTTATCTCCTCAAACTTGACATGAATCATCTGATTACTCATATAAATTTATTTGAGATTTTAAAAGTGCAAGCTTCATCTTAAAGGGTCACAAGACAAAATGGTTGAGAGTTTCTAAAACCAGAAGCAGCTCACTCTGTATCCTCGTGCTGTAGGGGTCGTCAATCTCAAAGGCGGGGTCCAGCACCCGAAAAATCACCTAAGAGACGGGGGGAAAAGGTAAGAACTAAAAACACTGAAAAGTGCGTTTTCTGAAAAATAAGCAAACACAAACTTACCTCTCCCTCGGTGGATGGTTCGATATCAGAGTAGCGGGAGTCGCAGACGATGTCGTCCACTCTGAGCATGGGCCCGGTGGAAATGCCAGGGAAGGTCGACTCGCAGTCGTAGGCAAAGTAACGATAAACCTGCCACGATTTCTCGTAGTCCATGGAGCGCTCGATCATCATGGCACCCGGACGAAACGTCTGTAAGCAGGTAAAGACAGACAGTCACACATAAGCAACATCATTGGTTCTTCATATAAAGTTCTGCTTTCCTGCAGATCTTCTCAGATCTCAGGATGAATTTGATTTGTTTTATTGCTTTTTTTATTTTATTTTACTTTTATCATACATGCGCAATGACTTGTGAATAATTCCAAGAGACCAAAGATCTCTGGTGTTCTGGCCTCCTGGTTGCTGTTAGGATTTTTCCTTTTGTAGATGTCCTCTAAACTGCACATATTCTCAGACACTTTAATAAGTGATAAAAATAATTTTCATGGATGCTTTTTCATGTCTTGTTGCATCCAGCTTGTTTCAGATATTCCCTGCTTACTGTAATGGATAGGACTGTTTCTTTTATATCCACTGCAGCACTCCAAACTTGTTAATATTAATCTTTTAACTCTTTCCCTCTTGGACGCCCAGTAGGAGTAACCCTTGTTTCTCTTTTCTGAACTGAGCAGTTTCTGTCATATTTCAGGCCTGCTTAGAGTGACTGGAAGTGCATCATTGTTTTTGAATAAAGGTTGAAATAAAAGGCTTTAACATGTGAGAGCGATTCCTAATCCTTTATAGTGGAGGGCAGATTTACTTAAGCTGCTGTTTATCCTGGAGTGTCTGTGCATTGTTTTAATATGGAAACGTCAATAAAACTCAAACTAAAATCAAACTTTTTATTATAACAACTTTTTAATATGATGCACGTGGTGCTGAAAAACAAACAGACACTTTATTTCAAATAATTTGGAATAATTTGTTGTCTTAGATGTAAGATTTTGTAAAAACCATAGTGCAATTTAACCTATATTTTATCAAAATATAGGTTAGATGCACATTTTCTGCAATATTTATCTGTATAAATCTAGTATTATAATAAGCTAAACTATGGTAAAAATGATCTAAAGAGCCGGTGTTGGCTGATCTTTCCTGTCATGGACGGGGCCGGATGTGCATTGTGTCTTTGAGAGTGTTTTGACTATGACGTAAAGCTACTAAGTTGATGAGAGGCACGACTCCAGCTGGCCACCATCAAAGCTGATCAGCGATGAGAGCCGAACTGCATTTTTTGTTACTTGCCCTCTCCCTCCTCTTCCTCCTCCTCCTTCTCTTCCCACCGTTCTCAGGAGGCCAGAATAATTTTCAGCATTCCCCCACCACAGCTGTTCAATGCTGTGTTTATCTCCACGCCGTGGGTATGGGAGTATTTATATGATATATACTGTGTATATACATATATGTATGTGTCGTGGTGTGTGTGTATGAGAGAGAGAGAAAACAGGTACCTTGAAGGTCATGATAAGGTGTGTGAAATGAAACTCAGCCTCCAGGTCCAGCTGGATGGTCACGTTCTCCACACCTGCAGAAGAAAGGAAACAGGAAATTAACATTTAAAGTTTTCCATTCAAACACGCCGCAGACTGATTTTCTCACGCACTCTCAAGCATTCGCTCGACATTTGCACACTAACACAGTCAGGTCAGCTTGCTTTCTTACATTGCAGTTACTCATATATATATATATATACATACTTGAATATATAAAACATTTAAAGCACAGTTAGTCTGAATTTGAAAACAGCAGCTCGGAAGCCAACATGGAACTGGAGGACTGCTGTGGGGGAATTAGGAAATCCCAAGTGAAGCCTCCAGCTTCCTGCTGTTTGAGAGCCATCTGCACTGCTGGCCGCCGATCCGCCATGACTCACACCTCTGACAGATTCCCACCACTCTGCAGGAACAATATGTGCATGAATATGGGATGAATTTATGCATTTGCATGGGAACCAGCTGTAATGGGATCACTATGAAGCATCCAGCTACAGATATTATGATGGGAATTCATGGATTTTATTTAACGGAGAGTCGCATATAAAGGTTTTCCAGCTTATTTGGAACAACTAGTTTGGAATAAACCAAACTAAACACAAGTTGTATATTTAAACAGCCTGACTGCAGCATATCAGGTACACTGATGTTTATGTTGGAGAAGACGTTTGTTCCTCTGGCTGAGACACAGGTTAGGATTCCCGACTTCCAGCAGTGATATAAGTGCTTAACTGAGGACTGAATCTAATAAAACAAGTGATGTTGAACTTGCCAGTTCTCACATGAAGGTCTTTTTTGGCACACACACTCTGGAAAAGTTAGAGAAAACTTTTACCTTAAAAGTAGAGCTCTCGTGACAGCAGTAAGAATTCATTATAATAAAATTACTGGGATATATATAGAAAAAAAGGGAGAAATAATAAGGATATAAATCAAAATTATATTTAACTTTATTGTATACTTTCCCTTTTTTTTTTTTTTCAAAAAACGGGGTCAGGACTTCACCCTCATCTGTGACATCACCACCTAAAGATTTGGCAGGTGGGCTGCAGTAGCCACAGATTGTTTTAGTACGAATAACTAGTAGTTAGTTAGTTAGATTTTAAAGCTATTAACTTAAGTTAATTAATTAATTAAGTTAACTAAAAAAGTTAATTTAACAACTAACTAAATAAAAGTTTAAAAAGCTCACTTAAAATGTAACTAAAAGGTTAACTAAAACTAAACTATGTGTGTGGGTGTGGGAAACATTTTAGTTAACAAATTTGGTAGCAGATGTGAATTAAGACCTGGAAATATTATATTAAAATACTGATTCTGAAGTTTACCCTGACAAATACCACGATATTATAGTAACTAAAACTATTTAAAACTAAACATTTTCAAACAAACTAAACTGAAACTCGAACAAAAATTCAAAATTTAATAAAATAAAATAGAAAACTTTAATAATTTATTATTACTATTATGTGTATTATTTACATGATTTCCTATGTAACCCTGTAAACTTTATTTCAAACTGTATTCATTCCAAATTTACAAAATTTACCAAATAAGGGAAACTTGCATAAATGATGCGTAACATTTGTCGAATATTTCTATTTAATGTCATTTAAAATTCATCTTTGATATATATAATATTATCTGGCACAAATGGGTGATATTAATAAACTAAAAGCTGCTTAACAAGTTAGGTGTTAAATAGCTTCAACAAAAGTCTGGTTTAATTGAAAAGCCACATATTAATGAAGCTGAATTAGCACCTTCTACACAAAAATGGTGCAAAATGCAAAGAATGGTCTGGTAATTTTTTCAGTGGATGAAAATCATGAAAATTACAACCATAAAGATCCCATCTAAATATGACAGAGGTGAGTCGAATGGTGGCAAATTCTCGAACAATAAAAGCTAATTCACCTTAGACCGCATCAACATCTGAAATAAGCCTCCCATACAAGAAGGATTTGGTTATTTTATGCTTCATGGTGAAATTCCTCCCAATGGGAGTAAGAATGAAACAGGTGATTACAGGTGAGAAAACTTCTCAGTTGTAAACTGTTTCTCAGTCTCTTTGTGCAGCTCTTAAAGCCCTGCTGTCTCATTACATACTTCCTTTATTTTCCACTTTAAAGTCTGTGTTTTCAAGTGCTGACACATATCTGTTTCTTACCCGCACATCTGTTCTCCTCAGCACACCTGTAAGCCCCACCCATTAGGATTGCTCCATCTGGCTGCTATGAGTGGCTCTGTGATCTCCTGTCTACTCATTACTGAACTCACTTCTCATGAGAACGGCCTCCGTGAGGGCTCACACGCTATTCTCCTTTCAAAGTAAAGGATTTACTTTAAAGTTGTTATTATTTTTTTTAAATTCAGGAGCAAATGCCCTCTCGTGTGTTTTCTGCCTCTCACCGTTTTCTGACTGCCACCAGGTCTTGAGGCGGTTGGGGGCGAAGGTGGTGACCACGTTCTCGATGGTGTGGCTGACGGTGTTGCTGTCCTCGTCGTACATCTCCCTGGAGTCGCACACAAAACATTTTGTGTCCTCCTGATGGACAGGAAGTGTGAAAGGATCAGTTCGCCATATTGTTGATGGGCCACGCAGACACCAGTTTGTGGTTTAAAAATTCAATATTGATAATTTTTACAGAAACAGCTGCTGATTAATTATTATAAAATGCCATCAGCAGTTTTCTTGGGGACTATTTTTTGGATAGAAAGTAGTTCCAAATAAAGAACAAGGATTTTTCATGAATCACATCTATCTATCTGGCTGTTTGTGGTGCAACGTTTAGGTGAATGGCACATTGCAGAACATTTACTTTAATTATGGATAACGTGCTAATTCACATCTTCAGATTTACTGTTTTGTCTAAAAATAAACACAAATTCAGCTTCCTGTCATAAAACACAAGGAAAATGAGCTAAACCTCCCATTTATGGTGGCAGAACAAGTTTTTTTCTGTGGATTGAAAAAGATACTTATCTGTTTCTAAACAGTTGCCAATTTATTTTTTATGAATTTTTATGAAAAAAATAGACTTTTTTCCAGCTTTAATACCAGCTCTACAGTTTTAAATCACAAAGTAGCCTGGCTATATCCTGCATTATAATCTTTGTTACGCTAAATGGGGCAATAATTTACAAAATAAACATCATGTTGCATCAAATAAGACTTAGGAGTAGGAATTCAGGTAAGAAGTAGGATTATCTTCCCATAGATTTCTATACCAATGATCTTGGCGCCATAAGATCATCCTTAATTTACTGTGTGTGATGTCTAATTACCAAATCACTCCTTTGGCATGTAACATATCTCTTTTCACACTCTCTTCAAATGATTCAGTAACTTTTTAAGGTGTGTAGCCTCTGTGTTTATGACTTTTCTGCAGATTGTTGCTGTAATTACTAAATAAAAGAAAGTATCAATACAGTTTAAAAGCAGACATTGAATCACCAAAACAATTCCACTTTTTAAAGATACACAGAAAAGACTGCAAAATATACTTAAGAATGTGTCACATCTCATTTAAAAAATGCACGACCTCATGTAAATTTACAGCAACAAGCTGTTTTATATTTTTATGTTTCACAAGACAGTAAATACCTGCTTTTTATGCACTTAAATAGAACTTTATGCAGCTGCTGTAATATTACAGTTTTTTGAAAGTGCTGTTTTTACAGTGTAGCTGAATGGGAGTACTGTATATTTCTGCAGGAGGGAATCTAAGGGTTAATCTAAGGGTTAATTAAAGGTTAAAGTGTCCACATAATTTTAGCCATGCAGTGGTTGGACCTTCGAGTTAAGTGGCAGATGAGCTGGAAGAGATGAAGTCAATAATGATGTACTGTACAGTATATATGATACTGCTGCTGTGCCTCTCACTGCCGTGTCTGTTTAATAATCCCCTCTGCTGCCTCTGGGATCTGCATGCCAGATGGTTTGGCATGTACGCAAGCTAAACTATGGTTCACACATACACACACACACTCTTAAATGTCACAATATTGCAGCGTGTGAATAAACAAACCGAGTTTCTCAATTTCACCAAGCTCCGAGCCAACTATGTCTGCGCTGAAATGTGAGCAGATTCCGGATAAGAGACTCCACTTAGTAGGGGAAACAAAAAAGTCGTCTGCTTGAGTCAGACTTCTTTCCCTCCACTTCATTTACAGCTCATACTTGAGGACTGTGCTCATCCTCAGAAATCTCAGATGGCCTCACAGTGTGTCTGTGCTTTCATAAAAAACACCATTCACACACAGGACTCGCCAAAGGGTGTTTGATAAAGACAGAATATCCCCTTCGTCGCCCCCGGCCCGCATGCACACAGGGCAGGCTTTGTGAGGCGTACAGTGCTTTTATTGTGGAGGGGAATGTCTGAACTCCCACTCGACAACATGTACATGTGCATCCTCTCTCACACACACACACACACACACACACACTCACACACTCAGACACAATCTTCATCATAATCAAAGAAACAGATTGAAATAAAGCTGCTGTGGCATCACATGTTTGAGAACAGTTTGAGAAGTCTTCGTATCTCTACAACTGTACATCTGATCTGCTTCAAACTTGGCAGGTGTGTTTCTGGGGTACCAATTAAATGTGGCGCTGAATTTTAGGTAATTTGCATGAGCGGTTCTCCTATTTCTTGCTGAAAACTGTTCTCTGCTACCTACTGTGACTGCTGCCTGCTGCTGAGGGGCGAACATATGCTCACATGCTTGTTTGGGAGGACATTTCCTGACATTAATACATTCACAAGCCTCTTACCCCTAAAGTTAACCATCAAAACTAAGTAGCTAACCCTTAACCTAAGCTTAATTCTAAATTTAACCCTAAAACCAAGTCTTAAAATAAACTTCTAACCAGTTTTGATGGTCTAAAACTGCTTCTGACAAAGGCCGCTGGACAAGTTTTGTTTCGTTTTAATTTTTCTCATGTTGTTTTGGAAGAGCAGTTTATGACGGTTGTATGCCACAATCTGCCCATTCTGCACAGCCAGGTTTTAAACACTTGCACTCACTCACACACACACACACATTCAGCAAGTGTATCCTTATAACTGCTCCCTTTTCAAAACAGTAACTTAATGATCGCCTGCAATGATGCATTTCGGGGACATCTGTAAATTGTAGCTTCAATAAAATGTGTCACTGCATTATTACATTAATTAAGGCTTCATTCATTCAGCCACAGCCCTGAATCCAAAGCAATGACATCAACTTGTGTGTTGCAAGAATTCAGAAGCGATAAGTTGTAAAAATGCCACCTTTCAAGGCTGGCAGCGCAGCTACACTTTATACCACTTCAATGAATTCTGTATTGAACATTGAGCTGACCCACTTTCTGTCATCTGCAGGGACTTTCCTGCAGCTATGAGAGACTTTTCAACAAATTAATTAATTTAATCAAATTTATCAAAGTCATGATGTTGATATAAAAGTGCTTCTGAAGGCAGGAGGAAGGCTGAATTAGTTGTGTTTTAAGCATTTTTGGGATTTCAGTGTGGACTAGGGCAGCACGGTGGAGCAGTGTTTAGCACTGTTGCCTCACAGCAAGAAGGTGCTGGGTTTGAATCCACCATCTGGCCGGGGCCTTTCTGTGAGGAGTTTGCATGTTCTCCTCGTGTCTGTGTGGGTTCTCTCCGGGTACTCCGGGTTCCTCCCACAGTCCAAAGGCATGCAGTTAGTGGGGTTAGGTTAACTGGTGAATCTAAATTGCCCATAGGTGCGAATGGTTGTCTGTCTCTCTGTGTTAGCCCTGCGACAGACTGGCGACCTGTCCAGGGTGTACCCCGCCTCTCGTCCCATGGCAGTAGGGATAGGCTCCAGCCCCCCCTGTGACCCTGAATTGGATAAGCAGAAGAGAATGGATGGATGGCGTGGAATTAGGGAGTTACTCTTGTATCTTTAACAATAGGCATGTTTTGAAGCTTATAAGTTAACTGTCTGAAAAATCTTATTTGTAAAGATGCAACCAAAGCTGATAAATAAATGTAGCTGAGATATAACTGGAGTCCATCACAGATGGAGTCATGTGAAAAAATAACTACTCTCTTACTGCTTCCATAGAAATTAAGAAGGTGAGTAGCGGCCAGGTGCTGCTAATCAAATGCACCTGATTACCTGATCATCAGCAGGTGTGAGCACCTCTATAAAAGCAGATGTTTTGGCCATTTGCAGGTGTGTGTTAACACAAGCTTCCCAGGAGTGGATGTCCCAGCAAATTCACCCCAAGGTCGGACTGTGCAGTAGTCAGAGAAACTTAACAAAAAAATCAAATCCAAGCGCTACATCTCAGATTGTACAGGCCTTAGTTAGCATGTTGAAGTTTATGACAGTACAATTAGAAAAAGACAGAACAAGTATGGCTTGTTTGGAAGGGTTGCCAGAAGAAAGCTGCTTCTCTCTTAAAAGAACATGGCAGCACGGCTTAGGTTGCAACTGAACAAACCACAAGACTTCTGGAACAATGTCCTTTGGACAGATGAGACCAAACTGGAGATGTTTGACCATAATGCACAGATGCACAGCGGAAGGTTTGGAACAAAACAAACACAGCATATCAGCACAAACACCTCATACCAACTGTCGACACACTGGTGGAGGGGAGATGATTTGGGCTTGTACTGTAGCTACAGGACCTGGGGACCCTGCAGTCATTGAACTCCTTTGTATACCAAAGTACTCTAGGGTCAAATGTAAGGCCATCTGTCTGACAGCTAAACGCCAGCCCAAATTGGACGACAATCTCAAGCACAGCAGCAAATCTACGACAGAATGGCTGAAAAAGAAAAGAATCAAGGTGATGCAATGACCTCAATGAACTGAAGCAACATTATAAAGAGGAGTGGGCCAAAATTCCTCCACAATGATGTGAGAGACATAAATAAAATGATTACATCATTTAAATTATTGCTGCTAAATGTGGTTCTGCAAGCTGTTGAATCATGCAGTGTACAGAGGCCTATCAAAATTTTGTTTTTCCCATGACTTTATCGGTATCGGCGTATATGTGGAAAGTTTTATTACTATTATTATTTACAGCAGAAAAATATGACTGGGGGAATTTAGAAAAATGTTATTTAGCAAACTATTTGACTCCATTGTTTACAAGAGAACTGGACTGTTTTCATGAAAGCAAAAACTACAAAGACACTACACCGAAAAGTCTGGAGGAAAACTCAAACTGATGCCCTCAGGACTCAAAGTGTTCCCCTTACTGCCTCAGCCACCATGGCCAAAAAGTGTCTCATGAATGGGTCTGCGACTCTGAACTGGATAACTGGGTAAGAAAGTGGATGGATGGACAGATCATCAATGAAGACAAAAAAATGACGCACAAATGTCTTTGGAAGTGGCGTGCTATAATTTAAGTCATGTTTCATGTTGGATAATGACACAGAAACAATCACTTCATAAAGAAGATAATGAGGAAAGCAACACATTTAAGTAAAATGTTTAACAACTTTATTTTGGGGGAAAAAAAGCACACTTAAAATGTAAAACTTCCTGTTTTATGTTTGCCTGCAGTTTTTTCAAATACACTGCTGCAAAGTTAAAGTGGACCTATTATGCTTTTCCTGTTACATTAGTGAATGCTCATATTAAACATGGCCAAAGTTTTAAATATTGAGGTCAATGTATGTACAAGACAAACACTCAGGCTTCAGACTGCTATGCACGCTCTGTTTCAGGCAGTTTTTTCTGCTTTTGGCTGTGTATGATGTCATACAGTGGGGATGTCCCTAATATGGTAATCTCAGGCACAAAGCTCCAGCTGTGAGCATACAAGTCCCATCCACCTGCTATGGAGCTAAAACAGCTTGTTTCAGTCAGAGGAGCTACACTGAGGCCCGGTATAAGAAAAATACAAACAATACATAAACTATTAATCATGCAAAGCTACTCTAGTAGTGTCTAGAAAATATGGAGCTGGAAATGGGCAGAATAGATGTCCTTTTTTAAAAGTTTTTATTACAATATCAGATTTTTTTTACTCTCCAAAAATTGATGTCAGCCACAAAAATCCAGTAATCCAGCAACATCCAGGCTCTTGTGCTAACCGTTGTAGAAATACTGCAGTGGCAGGAAACACCAAGATGAAGTTATTCAGTTGACTAAGTATCTCTTTCCACTACTCTGTTCACAGAGATGGTTTATACAGTCCACTGAGACTTAGAATTACTTCACATGGTTGAATTGTGGGCCTCCTGTGTTTGATTTAACTGTTCATGAGTGTTGTGATGAAAGGAAACTGCTCATGTTGTCATATATCAGTGACGTTTGCTTTTTCTAATGATATCCTTTAAATGTGCCACATTTAAATGACGCATGAACCGTCTCGTATAATTACTGTCAGTTTATTTTCTTGCTGATTATTTTCAGAATCATCCCACTGGAGAAAATCTGGTCTGCAGGCAACCACAAAAGCAGAGAACATCCAGAAGCCTTTCTCACTCTGCGTACTTTTAAAATAGCCATCAAATAGGAATATCATTCATGTAAAATGTAGCATAGTCTTTGGGTTTACGCTTTATTTTTCATAACTCCGTTACAAAATCAAAAAGAAACAAAAAATAAATACGTTTCAATAAATAAAAAAAGTTTTAAGTGCAAATGCAAAACTCCTCTTCGGTTTGAGGGCATGCATAGGACAAGTGGTGAGATGTAACTTAGTACTTATACTTTTAAAACTTTATGCAACATTACAGTAATGTGCACATTATTGAATCAATAATTATGATCCAATAATGTGATTTATAGACCACCTGCTGTAAAAACAAGAAAACACAAATATTTTAAAAATCTTTTAAAAGCTTGTTTAAAACTAATAATTATATTGTTATTTATGAGGCAAATAACAAAGTGAATTCACGTTTTTATACCCAAATTTGAGCCGGCACACTGGACTTCTCTGAGAAGTCAGAAATTAATCAAGCGTAACATTCAGCCAATAAAACAAATTTCTTCTGCTTTTTTGTAAAACAGTAAATTTGAAAATTTATGGAAAACAACAATAATTATATTTTAGCATTAGGAGCTTGCACATACTGATGGATGAACAATTACAGAAACATAAAAAATTATTTTGGTAATTACCAATACTGTTAATTTAGAGCAGCTGTGGCATAAACCTTACATTGGGTGGTGCTATAATAAAGTTGCTAAGCACTATATATTAAACATTATGATACTGAACATTTTGCATAAGTACTTAAGCAGGTTTATAACTTTTACTTAACCTCTAAGTGACGGAGTGGAGTAATTTATGAAACCAGTCCTGTATTTCTATGTGCCATTGTGATATTTTTAAGCCATAAATCTGTCAACCTACTTCTCCTACAGCTTTTCAGTATTTTACAGGAATTTGCCCACTGGTGTGGCGAAAATACTGGAAAGTTGTGTTGGGTCATTTATTACCCTCTTTTGCCTTCAGAACTGCTTTAATTCATCATGGCACAGATTCAACAAGGTGCTGGAAACATTCCTCAGAGATTTTGGTCCATGGACAGCATCACGCAGTTGCTGCAGATTTGTCGGCTGCAAGACCATGATGTGAATCTCCTGTTTCACCACATCCCAAAGTGCTGCTGTAGCTGTCATAGGGCTCACTCCTGCTCACTACATTGTGATGTTTTGCTGTGACCATGGCCAAAAAATCTAGGGTAGCAAGATTTACTGCTGCAGAAGCCTTGAAGACAATCCTATGTTCTTTTGCATAAAAATGATTGAAAATCATAACAAATTACATTAAAACACATTGGAATATCTGTCGTGGATATAGGAAACAGTATAGATATGATAAATACAATCAGAGCCATTAAAAAAATAGAATCCCTACATGAAATACAGTGGAGGTCGTAAATGACCACACAGGGTCATTTTAATTGCAAAAATAGCTTGGTCACTTGAGGGTTAAGGAAAAGGTCTAAACACTTCTTTTGCCACTTTGCAAAATATATTTTCGACACAAAACCACGTCAATGCTCTTCTATACTTCCACTTTTCATGTAATACATCCGTATTAGTGCTAAAAATAGTACCCAATAAACTAAATTTCTACACGGCCTTTACTTTTGATCAAATATTCTGATTTCCTGTGCCCCCCCCGCACCCCCCTTGTGCTACCTGTGCTTTAAAACGCCCCTGTTCCCCAAGAAGCTCCTTTCTTACCTCCAGATGTCCCACGATGCAGAAGCGCTCGGCTTGATTCAGGCCGCAGGTGGAGGAGGCGGTGAGTTTGTGCGCCCGGCCGATCAGCAGGTCACCTGTGGCTGGGTAGCAGCT